>JAGDQP010052646.1:0-13741 GCA_022664845.1 Lepisma saccharinum | reverse complement strand
ATCGGAGGTGATTGGTGGCAAATGCAAGCCTGAATGTCCGATGACGCGGAGTTAGCAATAGCACCCGAGTAGGGCGACGGTTCTCATACTCGAGGGAAGGCATGTTCCTACAGATTGTTCACTGGGAGATATTTCTAGCGCAGCCAGTGTTGCAGTGGGCGGTGATTTCTCGTACTGTCACCCTCCTGTCTTTGTTGACCATTCGTCCCAAATGTCGCCGTTCTCGGTCACTGAGGGTGGCTGGACACCCGGTATGGTGTCTGTTGTAAACTGTGATGCCTTCATCCAACCAGTCTCGGTACACCCTGGACACGGTTGAACGAATGAAGCCGAATTCCTACACCACTGTCGAAATCGAACTTACCATGCGTCAGGAATCCACTAGCATGCCTCGTTCGAATACCGTCAACTCACGAGATGACGTTGCATTTCACACAAATCACTCACACAGCCATTTCCTATAAGGTCTAACACACAACAGGAGCCGTGGTGGAGCTCTAGAGGGAGCGTGAAATACAGGTGGTGTCCACCCGCGAATCAGTGACCTGCTATCCCATGAATTTTGCTAATTCAGTTTATCTTGTTTGCTGTTTCATATTTTAAATCTTTCAATGTCTCTTTTCATTCTGGTGATCCCCGTAACATCATACCCAAATGTTATAGCACTTATTATGAGTTCTTTTGGCAGTAAACAAATTATTTTTGGATTTTGGAATGTCTTACCAAAATTTTATAGCAATTATGGAAATATATTGGTTGTTAAATTAAAATAATGTTTTTTTTGCAACAAACAATGATTTTAGGCTTAAGAAATTAATTTTATAAAAGCCTTTTGAAATGCTGAAAGAAAATGCAGAATAATATGTACTGGGCGAAAGACGTTACCTGTTGTGGGGTATATTCTTCATAGCCGCCATCTTTAAGTCCGCCATATTGAATCTCAATTGATTTTCTTAAATGAGAAGGTGATCTTGTATATGTCTTTCTGGGCTAGAATATTACGGAAAATACGTTTCTGAAGACTGTTCGGCCGTATATATATTATTGTGAGAGATAACGGTAAAGGCATTAGTTTTTTTTTTAGTTTGGGGTCCCACCTTACCACCCCCGCCTCTTTGCATCCTTTGCACAAGCCGAGTTGTGCACTTCCAAGGGCGTGCATCACGAACATATTTGTTCTTCTCGCCTTGGGGCAGGCGTGTCCCTAGAGATTCTTGGATTGCCGGAGTTTCGGCATTCCAAGAAGCTCCTATGTTCCTTCTGTCAGAGACATTAGGTGTTACGGGACGGACTTTGGACCAGGCGTCCAGAATGTTCTCCTGGTCTAAGTTCCCTTAATAGAACTTACTTGCTTGGGAGGGTCCCTACCTATTATTTTCTTTATTAACATATAACACATAAACATATATTACAAATATTAGAACAATACATTGACTAACACGTGGACAACACATAGACAAGACAAACATAAACTTGGTTGGCTTCTTCTTCTTTTGGCCTCTTCTTCTAACCTGCAACAGAGTAGGAAGGAATAAGGATAGGTGCGCGTGGATTAGGTGGTGTGTTCCACAAAGTTTTTGTCGCCTCCCTTTCCTTTTGATTGGTGTCCACTTCCTCCTCGTCACTATGTTAGTTCCACCTGTCTCACTCTTGCGCTCGGTTAGTTATGCCTCTTATTTAGCTGTATTCTACTTTCAATTCTTCACACTCAATCACTCACACTTACACCGTGGCTAGCTTTCGATTTGTTCGCTTTCATTTCTGGCTTCCAGAAAATTAGCGTTTTCCCACTAAATATATACACTCGTCTCTTCATACCACACTTCCAATTTCTTCCACCACCACACTTACACTAACTCACACACACTTAGCGTCTCTTGGGACGGAGTTCCGCCTCAAGGCGCCGAACTTTTCCCACTGGGTTCCAGCGGAGCATTCATTCTCTATTTTACCACTTCATTTCTGGCTTATATATTAAATTACGTGTCTCTATTGTTTTTTGGTCTATTTATACGCGGCTGCAACGCGGGTGCACGCACGCGGCGATCCTTTTATTGACCGAACGTCCCCATATCTTAATCTGCATTATCCTTGTTGTTTGTTGTTTTCACACGGGGCGGTCCACGCCGTTAAGGTATTTCCTCTTGTAGTAGTTTGAGACTTTGTGAGTCAGCTCCCTGAGGGCCGTCACCAGTTCCGGTGTTCGCAGAACCTCCGTGACGGGCGTCTCCCCCAGGAGCTGTCTTTCTTCCCAAACTATGTTTCTTGTTTCCATACATCTTAGTACGATGTGTTCTGGCGTGGCCACCACCCCGCATATATGGCACATATTATTTTGTACTATTTTCATTTGGTGTAGTTTCTGTCGGTAGGGGCCGTGACCAGTCAAGTAATGCATAAGGCCTCCGGTGATCTCAAGTTCCATGCCCATTCTCTCCTCAATATCTGGAAAGAATCCAAAAAGTCTTCTTCCCTTTTCCGTCTCCTCCCATAACTCCTGCCATGCATTGACTATTATGGAATTGATTTCTAATTTATTCTCTGCTTCTTGGTGCAGTATTTTGGATACTCGTTCTTGGTTTCCTTTTTTGAGCCAATACATGGCACCCAATTTCTTCACCTGAAGATGCATTGGCGGGACAGCCGACGCCACCTGGAGAGCCTCTACCGGTGTTGTTCTATATGCGCCAAACAGTCGCAGTAGTAGTTGTCTATGTGATCTGTCAATTATTTGTCTTTGTCTAATATCATCCATTCTGTGGCCCCAGACGCTAGCAGCGTAACCTACAATCGATCTTATAATAACATCGTGGTACGTTCGTATTATTTTAATTGGAATTTTAAGGTCTTTTGTTGCGATGTTTACCAATTTATGTGAAACTTTTATTGCTTTATTTTTGATTATAGTTGTATGTTCTCAAAAGTTAAGTTTTTCGTCTAAGGTTATGCCTAGATATTTTAAGTGTCTTTCCCTTTTTATCGTTTTATCATTCACTTTTATAGTTGGTCCTCTATTGAAATTAAGGTTTCCTTTAAATAACACATATTTGTTTTTTTCTGATGATATTGTTAACTTATTCTCTTTGCACCACGACATCATTTTGTCTATCACTTCATTTGCTTTGTTTTGTAGGTCCAGTCGGCTGTTACCCTTAATCACGACCGCCAGGTCGTCGGCATATCCCACCACTCTTTCCACCTGCCGCATTCCATCCAGCATTTCCAGGCACGGTTGGAAGGCCAAGTCCCAAAAGACCGGGCCTAGCACCGAGCCTTGCGGGCAACCTTTCGTTGGCATCTTAGCCACGACCCCATCCGCCGTCTCTACTTCTATTAGTCTATTTGCAAAGTAGTTTTTTACAACTTTCCACAATTTGCTATGCAACTCGATTTTCTTTAATTCCCTTAACAAGGAAGGCCACCACAAATGGTCGAAGGCCCCCATAATGTCAAAGAATATCCCAATTGTGTATTTACAATTATCTTCTTTTAGCTGATATATGCTGTTACATAGTTCATTTATGGCGTCTTCCGTAGACTTTTTAGAACGGAAACCGTATTGTAATTTGCAGGTTGACAGATCTTTTCTTTTTCCATTTATTTTTTGTGCAATTATTCTTTCAAAGATTTTACTTATTGTGTTCAATAAACAAATGGGTCTATAGGACTTGGGACTGCGTTTATCTTTGTCCTCACTTTTTAGTAGGATTATTAAATTTGCTTTCTTCCATGGTTCCGGAAACACTTCTTGACTTATGCATTCATTAAAAAGCCTAGTTAGGTATGGAGTCCATATATCTGCATTAATTTTGAATATTACATTTTTTATGTGATCTGGGCCCGGTGCTTTCCTTTGTTTTAGGCTTCTTAGGATTGCTGCCACTTGATCGTTTGTAACCACTAGGTCTTCTGGGTTTTCTGTTTCATTGTTTGGTACTTTGTTGGCGTCATTTCTGATTCTTCTATTTTCTTCGTTATCGTCCTGAATACGATCGTCGGGAAAAAGTTTTTCATACAGAAGTTCGATTGTATTTTTCCAGTTCGTTGTGTATTGACCTTGGTCGTCTTTTAGTGTGTTAAGTGCACCTTTAACCTTTATCTTAGACATAATTATCTTGTAGGGCATTCCCCATAGATCCAAATTTAGATTCTCTTCCACGAAATTGTTCCATGTTTTCTTCTTGGTTTCTCGGAGTTCTTTTTCGAATTGCTGCTTGATGCTTCTATAGTTCTCCAGTCTTCTTGCTCTTAGTATATGGTCTCCAGCCGCCCTATAGCTCTTTCTGCTGGCCTTCATTTTTCTTCTTAGCTTGTTCAGGTTCTCTGTCCAAAATGGCTTCCTTTTATGATTTATATTTTTTACTCTGGGTGTTGAATTTATTATGGCGTTTCTTGTAGCTATTTCTAAGTTGTTTGTTAGCTCTGTTATGTTACAGTTTCCTACTATTTGTGGAAGTATCAGGCCCTCAACAAATTTTTTCTTGTTTAGTTTATTTACATTATAATTAAATTTAGTGATTTCCTCTGGTTGTTCTTTACTATTTTAGTTTCTTTCGTAATCAATAGCGAAGCGGACGGCGCCGTGGGCACTTGTGGTTGCATATGCGTCAACGGTCCAGTCATACAAATGATTATATATATTCCCCCTTGTCATTGTTACGTCTATATTTGTTTCCACTCCAGCCCTGCCCCTGAAGGTTGAAGGTTGTCCTTCTCTGTTCACGACTGTTAAGTTATGTTGTTCTATCAGGTCCTCAAATAATTCTCCGTGTTGATCAGTCACAGGGCAGTGCCAGAGTGGAGATTTAGCATTAAAATCTCCCAAAATGATCACATCCACATTATATAGTCCATTGAGAATATCTTCTATTCTTTGTACAAAGATGTCCCGTGGAAGGGAGAATTGGCAGTATATATTCACTATTGTAATTTTGTATGGGATTACGTAGCAATATCCTGAAAACATCCACTTCGTTTTAAAATATATATTCGCACACAAATTCAGCGAGAGAAGAAAGCGCCTAACACAACGAGCACTACTGGAGCGCAATTGCTTAAGGATATATCGATGATATAATTGTCAAATTGTGGAGAGTGATAAAAAAAATTCTGTAGGAAAAGGAAAGCACAGTAATGGGCACTGGGTGGAAGATGGTACTTGTTGGAGGGTATGATCTTCAAGGCCGCCATCTTCAATCTTGACTGATTTCTTAAATGGGAAAGGGTCATGTAATATGTCATCTTGGGCTAGAATTTTACTGGAAATATGTTTCGTAAATAAGATTTTTCCGTAAATATATTGTTGTGAAGGATAAGGACATATAGCACTAGTATGAAGTAATGCTGCAATAGCCTGAAAATACCCATTTCGTTCTGAAATATTGAACGAAATAAAACCATGATACACACAAATTGTTTCTGGCTATCGATATTGATTTGTATTCATTTGGGTGTCATTTTTCCTTCGTTATTTCAGAGTAGACTCGTTCAGTTAGAGTTGATCGTTTGTGAGCGAACGTGCTGTTTTTGATTTCGCGAACTGGAACTATGAAACTGCGAAAGGTACGTGTTTCCCTTGTAATTCCTGTCTTCACTCATGTAAATCATCCTGTTGCATTAGTGCCTTGGATGAAGCATGTTTGAAAGATTTGTTCTGTATAGATACTGTAGAATTGTGCAAGTAACAAAGATGCATTATGTGTGGTTTAATTTCAATATGACGAGGGTAGAAAAATGAGCACCCCCAAAGTCCTAAACCCTCCAAGGCTGCTTTGATTACACCCTCTCCATACAAAGATGCTCTGTTGTCTGCTGGAGCAAAAGAAAGAAGTCCGACTCAGTTGAAGGAAAAAGAACACTGAAGGTGTTAGATAAAACAATGATTAAATATTTAGCATATTTGAGAAAGTCGATGATTCAAAGATTTGGGTCATATTTCTGTTGTATTGAACTATGGATTTCGTTTGTCCAATATAGTTTTCTCTCAATGTGCTTGGGAAATCATGAAGATTTCATCCATTGAATATAGATTGTTAATCTACACACGGTGGAATGTCTATTGTGGGTAATTATGAAGATATTTGTTGTCTTTGAAAAATATAGTACTGAAAGTAAACAAATTATATCAATATCGTTGTGTTATATGGGAAAACGTAAGTTGAATTGAAGACAAGAATGTCAACAGAATATGACACGATTGTTGTACATTAAGCTGCAGGTTGATCTCAATTGATTGTGGCATATTTCCCTTGAAATATACGATCATTGCTGAAAACATACTATTTATTGAATTACAATTGCGTTGGACATTAGAGATGGAATTTATATACGCCCCAGATCTTAGGCAGATGGTTAAATGTATTTAGATGTACTCTCGACCTAGTGAAATTATTATATAAAACATCATAATTTATTTATTCTTCATCCTTTACAGAAGGTAAAGAAAAAATATGTTCACCAGCCTAATAAGATAACACGAGGTAAAACGAATCAGTTATTGAAAAGGAAGCTTGTTACAGATTCAGATTAGGAATCATGTGAGTCAGATAGGTCTATCCATTCTGAGTAATCTGTCTTAGCAACACCAATTGGAGTGGAAAATCCCGGTGATGAAGAAGCAGTTTGCTTGTTCTACGAGGGTCCATTTTCGACAGATAACCATAGAGAACTGTGGCTGCAATGTATTATCTGCGAGATGTGGGCAAATAACGACGACGCTGGATGCGAGAAGGATGTGTATGTTTGTAACTTTTGCAAATAGACCTAGACATTAGACACAGAAACCTCATAACACTCTTTTATTTATTTTCTCTACGAGCTCATATTACCAGCACAAACCATCTTCCCCCAAAAATGACTTCCTTCGATTTTTTTTTCTTTTGCGTGTCTTTAATGTTACTTAAACTGTTTTATGTTTAAGCAGCAATTTTATTACATGTTGTAATTTCAGTTACCACAATAATTTGAACGCCAGCCTTAAAAACCAAATTTTTAAACATGAAAATCAAAATAAAGGCTCATATTACTACCTTTACCTCTACTACTACTACTAAATCTGATAATACTATTACTACTACTACAGTAATTGTATTACTACTACTACTACTATTACTACTACTACAAAATTATAATGTATATTAAGTAAAGATAATTTGCAACACTGATGCTCATAGTTCTTCAAAAGGTGCTGGCGACCAGCCTACCACGTTTTGAACACGTTGCTGCAAGACGCGATGCTAAGTTCACAGTCGTAAGAGAATGCACGTACGTGGTATTCACTTTCTCTACGAAGAAAAGTAAAACTTCTACTTTTTCTAATATTCTAGTATTTATGAACAAAAGAAACCATTAAAGAACAAAGAAAACATACAAATGCACATCAAATTTTCTTAAAATAAAAATATTGATTTAGTCATTTTAATGCTAGAATGCAGTTGTTTTTTTGCCTATGTAAAGTTTTTTCACGTCTGGCTTTATGGAAGAGAGTGTAGTTGGATGTCAGGTTCAGCATGCACTCTGTTGCGGCACTTAGTTTTCGTGGAAACATAAGTTGAGAAACCAGTGTCGCAAAGGTAGGTAGGTACCGTGTAGATTTCTAATAGCCTTCTGTGTTAAATTTGTGTTCTGGTGGTATTTTACTACTTCCACGACCATTGGCAAACCTAAGGAAAGAGGCTTGTATGTTAAAAGGTTAAGAACTTGTCACCACAAAAGTGACGGAAACGGACTATTCGTGAAGCAATAAATGCATAATAATTTGAGATGTTTCCCTCCTGTGAGCCGTATATCGGTGTTGGTAACTTTCCTGATCCATGTCCTTGCTTTAAAAAAAATGGAAGAAGTCATTTATCAAATATCTTGGCAACTATACTAAAGGGTGTTGCATAATAACACCTACAAAACCACCTCAAGAGATTCCGGACATGGAAATAAAAGGTATAGGCAATCGAGGGTGGACAAATGCTTCATTCCGGCGCTATAGGCTTCCAAAAGTGTGCGAAAATGAACTTGATATTTCCAATAACATTAAGAGTAGAACTGAGGCGGCACATACCCTCAAAGACTACCTGTTCCATCGAAAAATGCCTATTTCAAAATTGTGAAATGGATGCGTAGGGGTTTCTCCAAGCGAATTAGGAGATTCTCAGATATTATGGAGTTAATGGTGGGTTGAAATATGGAAGAGTAAGATAGATTTCCATATGAGTAAAAATGATAGACGTAATCATGGCCATCCAACCGGACAATCGCAGCCTCTTTTACCGGTAAGTACACCAAAAGTTCGTTAAAATGTATGGAATTTCTCCTGTATTCAATCTCGAATCTTTTTTAAAATCGTTCCGCAAAGGAAATCTGTTTGAGATATATCTACCTGGCGTAAACGAACTGTTGTTATTTGCTGCAAAGTGGTCCAATTCATGCTTATTTTGACCCAACTTTACGGAAGAAAATTTCTGGAAATTCAAAGTTCATTTTCGTATAGTGCCGAAGCGAAACATTTGTGTACCTTCGATTGGCTATTCTTTGTTTCTTATTTTCATGTCAGGAATATAGTGAGGTAAATTTGTCGGTGTTATTTTGCAACCCCGTGCAGATAGCACGTGCTTTCTAACAAAGCCGTAGGCCTATATCGTTGTCCCGAGAGTACTTGCCGAGTGAAAAAACTCTTTGCCCTAGTTTGCTCGTGTACTTTGAAGTAAACCGCACTCATCTTTTCTCTACTGTTAAAATTTAAACAGTTGATATTGGAGAGTATATTTCCAGCCAATTTTAATACCGATACTTGAGAAAATTCATTACTCTTATCATCGCCACTTTCTCTTTGTGGTTGTATTTTCTACCAACTTGCTATTTTTAAAGACTAAATTAAAGCATTGAAAATTACATCTAACTTTTACTTTTCTGAGGTTGGAAAATATCGCTGACTACCATTAATACGTGATTTCAAGGTAATGTATATATAGAAAGTACAGTCACTGCATAGCGAAAGGGAAGAAGTTCACCAATTATTTGAGAATCTTTGCTACCGGGATTTTGTTAAGGATTTTATAAGGACAATGTCACGGAGCCCCGACGGAACCTTCGCGGAGCCCCAGAGCTCCGCGGAGCGCACTTTGCTGGTTTAAAGTGAACAGGTTCTTAGCAACTGATTTGTTCTCCATCTCTGTGGGTGTCTGAACCTTCAAGCTGTAGTTCACTACACTGGACTAATCGATTAGTGTTGAAAGACAGGACGCCAGAACAAACATTTCACCTTGATCGTCCGCTTCCAATCTAAACCAATATGGATCAAAGTTTCGGTTCTAGGCTTTTATGCATGTACCGGACTGTGCATTTAATAATACATATTGCAAATCATATTTATGCTTTTTGTAAGAATTTAACGTTCCCTGGGTTGATATGTTCATTAAAATTTAAATGGTATCGATCAGTCCCGTATCGCTTTTAGATAGAGGTCAAGGCTCTTAACATTTTCTTTAAATATTGAACTTGACTGAAGCTTGCAGGACATGCGTTAATTTGTGTAAAGATGCTGAAAGTGAAAACATGGAACGCTGTCTGACATTTACAAGCGGTGGTAAAATTATCTGCCACGCTGGTCCAGAGCAGGTAAGAAAAGTCTAATGCGCAACTGATTGTTGTAGATAATGCTTTAACTTCGGTACAACACAGGGACATGACGCATTTCAAGAAAATAACTTGTATTTTTACATACTTTTCTTTAACTCGCCATGGTTTAACTATGTCCTCAAAACTTGCAACCTTAATTTAACTCATTTAGCAACATCATGCAATGATGAAATTTCGCACAGCAACGAAAGCCGGGTGACAATATCCCACTATTACTTTCATATATTTTAAAATGATATATTTATTTTTTAATATAAACTTCTTTATCCTAAAAATACTAGCCGATGTTGCAAACATGTGCGAATCTGCAACAATGGAACAATTTACTGAGGCAGAATGCTCGAGAGTGGGATCTGGTAAGGGCGAGCCTCTGTACGGAAGATGATGCTCTCAGTGAGATGTGATGGCTTTGCAAGTCATTGGAGCTGACTCTTTACCCGAGCAGGTCAGGAAGAGACAACCTGTGACCGGGATCGAACCAAGAGTCCCCATAAAAATCCCACACAGCACACAACGTTGAATTAACGTTTTATAAATCAATGTTGAATTTTGATAACGTTGTATTTGGTGACGTTGCCTTTAACGTTATATCAACGTAATTTAGTAAACGTTTAAAGAATGACCAGTATTAAACGTTTAGTAAACGTTGAATTTAAATTGAGCCCTTAAACCATCTAAAATGAAGGAAAGAACAACGATGATTAAACGATGATTCAACGTTGAATGTTTGTGAGATTTCCTAATCTACAGAAACAATTTTCATTGATAGTTTTATGCTTATACTTCACTAGGTGTTATATAATGTCATTTTTTTCTTGCTGGAAACACACTTCTATTTGACATTCATACAATGCCTACGCTATGTGTTTGTCGTTTGTTCTCTTATGAAAATCGGGAAAGGCAGGATATTGGCGCAGCAAGAGATCGATATGACAGGAGGAAATTCGAATAAGTTGCTCAAACTATTGTTTTATATATATATATATATATGAGCTCCTGCGTAGCCTAGTCGGTAGCGCGCTCGACTTCAATGCGAGCGGTCCCGGGTTCGATTCCCGACGGGGGCTCAAATATTTCGGTGTTGACCCAGCATCGTGAGGACAATTGGGGAGCTGCTGTGAATAAAAGACAGTGGCGATCACAGTGAGAGCTTCGGCTCTCCTCTCCCAACTCGTCTGGTCAGCGTGGGAGCAGTAGACCAACTCCTCCCTTCGGGGAGAGGCCTCATCCACTAGTGGATTGAATATGGCTGTGATTTATATATATATATATATATATATTTACATCCGTCTACCATTATGGAATCCTTGACAGGCTGTATGTTTGTGGGACCCACCATTGATTATTATGTATAATTATATTTAAAAGCGTATATTAGACTTAGAAATTATCGTTATCAACGCTATTTACTTCGATTTTAGAAAATCCAATTTTTTACCCTCCCTATTCATGCAATAATCAATGTGAATCCCCTTTACTCTTTTACCATTGCGAGACCCATATACGAATTTTTCATACTATCATTATGAAACCTTTCTATGTTCAGTCGTACCAACCTTTGTGCTTCATGTCAGTACTTCGAAACATGATGGTATCAGGAAGCGATAAATGAAAAATTGAGGGGTGTAAAAGCATTTTATAATTTTTTCCTGCATATTATTTTTCAAAATGTTATACCCAGCTGCCGTGGCTCAGTGGTAGAGCATTGGCTTAGCAATGGGGAGAACGCGGGTTCAAACCCGGGTCCGGACATCCTGACTGAGGTTTTCCCTGGTTTCCCTCGGTCACACGAGGCAAATGCTGGGATGGTACGAGAGAATTACATGCAACATTCCTTTACATCAAGATATCATTAATGGTACCGGTAATCCAGTTGTGTAAAAATAAAGGAAAAATAATCAATTACCACTACTGGGAATGAAAGCAGGATCCCCGATTCCGGACGAGTGATCTACAAGTAAGTCAAGGAGGTCTTTATGTGAAGGAAACTAGCACTAATTCTTTCCTGTTACACAATTCCGGGAAGGCTTTCTCCATTAAAAAAGATTTTTGAATTAAAAGTCTCCACTTGTAGTCGATTCTCTTTACTTTCCACTCAGCTGAAGCAAAAAGGAATTCTCAAGTACACAAAACTTGGTCGTCGCTGTAGTAGCTTAATTGTAGAGCACTAGGCAGGCAACTGGGAGATCTGGGTTCAGCATTTGTAGCAAAAGAAATGTAATGTTTTGTAATAGAATTCAAACGCTTCAGCTTAGTTCGTGGAAACGTACTCATCAAGACACCCCATGCAGATACATCGTTGAATTTTTCTACATCTTTTTTTTTTTTTTTATAAAGCTATATTCCGTGTTAGAAGTACCTTTCATGACCGCGAATTCTTCATTCAATTTCTTGGTTTTTTTTTATTTACTACACATTCTTTGCGTTAGATTAGCTGAAATTATTTAAAGTTGGTTCTGTTAAACTGAATTAGGAGATGTAGGATAGGTTACTCTGTTCTGTTCTTTCCATAATCTGGATTGCTTCCCAATTTTCTTTTATGGACTGAATAGACAATTTTGTCATAACTCAGTTACGTCCGAGAGATGACGTCCCTCGACGTTCAGTTTTCCGGTGCAGGGATGGGGAAGGTAGAATCTAGTGCATTGGAGTACCACCCCGGTATTCATATTGTAAGTCTGATGAAAACTCTGCAACCCTTCAGTGAGGGTAGCCGGGAGCGGGCTCGAATTCGCGGGCCTCCCCATTACCTATCGGAAATCCGCGACATTCCTAGTTGCCACGGGGCTGTGTGCTGCACGCCTGTTGATGCGAAAACAATATGCTTTGAAAAAGTTTTAAACCTTCAGAAAGCAATCTATAAAACGCAAAATGTCAATTTTCAACCCAGACACTCTGATCACTTTCGAAACCGTGACAAAATCCTTACATACGTAATTACTTTCTATCGAAAATTAAGCTATGATTTGCAGTCCAGAACTTTTGTAACAACGCGTAAGAATTATCTTTGCACTTAGCATTTTTCTAATGTATGAGACTCTGTTATGACCTAAGCAGCATAATATTAATTTTCGTCTCCTCCAGGAAGTACTAGAAGTTACTCAAAGCAGTGCAACCTGGATTCTGTCAGACACTTTCAGTGGTGGTGTTATCCCCAAATTCTCGAGCACCCTTCCCCAACAACAACAGCAACAAAAATAAATAAAGAATAAATAAAAATAAACAAATAAAAGTAAATACAAAAAATAAATCTAGAAATCTATTGAGAACCTGCAAAACTCTACTTACACACCCGAAACTGACATTTTTGGCAGAATCGCTGAGTGCAAAGGATGATTATTCATAAATTTTGAATTTACCCATTCAACGACTCCTTAAATAATAATTTTCACCTGGGGCGGTTTAGTTGGAGTTTATTTTACTATTTCTAACGTATAAGCAATAAGTTCTACTATTTCTAACGTAAACTGCCATAATTTTATCTAACGTTGTTAGTTATGTAAGAAGAAAGAACAGATTTTGAATAGTTCTAAATCAATTTAGTGAATTCGGATCGTTCAGATCATTACAGATTCCTAACAAGTAAGTATGTTGAAATTGGTGCTGGCAAGGATCAACAGGTTTCCTGGAGGTATCTTCCCAACTTATGTGGGGGAGGTGTATTTTCTCAGTGGAATACATAAAATTAGAACCTGCGTTAAGCTCGAAAGTGTTTAATATCTCTTGAGGGAAGGAAATGTCCCATCTCCTCCATGATTTCGCACCCTGTGTATGGATATAAAATACACATATATAAAATGTGTATAAAATATGCATAATTACGCCTAAAAGTATTCTAATTCTGCTTAAAATTCTGAATGTAGAGTGCGTTTGTACCCCTGGACCAATACCATAAATGTGTCCGTAAGGGCTACCGCACACTGACGACAAGACAGTCGTACGACTGTTGTACGACTGTCGTGCTCGATGTAAGACATTCCAACGACAAAACTGTTTTGTCGTGATACCCGCGCACACTGGGAACAAATCTGTCGGCGGGAAAATCTGAACAGAAGCACTGTAGGAATAGCACTGGCCGGATCTCTTGTAAACTCTGTGGAAAATGGATATC
>JAGDQP010052643.1:0-13741 GCA_022664845.1 Lepisma saccharinum | reverse complement strand
TTGCAGGGGTGGAGATCCTGTTTTGGCACAGTTTCTGCATCCCCCTTTAGGTACCCATTGCCGTTTGTGTGTAATGTTATGGTAGACAACCCACTTTACATCCCCTGGTTACCATTCTGTCCAGCAATAGCTCACGTATATGACGGGTGAGCGGGTAACTGCAGATGTCAACTAGATGCTTCTTCTGTTGAGGCGTTAACGCATGGGGTACCCATTTTCCGAGTTTCGACACGTTCCCAAGGTCCTGCAGATGACGATGAACGGTCGATTGGGTGACATGGAGTTCGCTGGTCAGTTCTTCAAGTTTGTATTGGATCTGACTCCACAGCTGCTCGCAGGGAATCGTTTTCCAACTTGACAGGTCTTCCTTCTCGTGCCTTATCTGTGAGGCTGGTGTACCCAGACCGAAAAATCTGGAACCACCTCTGGCACTTTGTCACATCTACAGCACCCTGACCATATACTACATTGATGTTTCATTCCTCTTCGCTGGCTGGATGTCTCTGGTGAAATTAATACAGCATGACATGCCGTATGTGGTCCTCCCACACTGCCGTAATCAAAATCACGCCACATTTTCAAAACGACGAGTAGACCGTTCTCCTTCTACACATTTCTGCACAAACAAGTACCTATATGCCTCAGTTATGGCACGTGCCGTCTACTTCTCTATTCACTCGTCAGATGGAGTCATTGCAGTGTTAATCGCACATACGACATTACTTATGGGATAAGCTGATAAAAGGGAATCACATACATTTTCCAAACTTTTTAAAAGTGCTTCAGATTTTGTACAACCCGCACGCACATTTACGGCAGAGATATTATTTTATATTCTGAAGTGAATAAATATACCTTTGAAGAATTGAACTCACTGAACGAACTGGCAATTCTAGAAGAGAAATCTGTCATCAAAGCGAGTGCAAAAGTAAATACTGGTCGAGAAATTCTTCGTTGTTGACAAAATCCAATTTGAAATATGGCTAAATTTATATTCAAGTTATAACTTAACTAAGCAGCTACCATGATATAATCTATTCTTGTACATTTTCCCACATGATTGTGCTGGTCTAAAATTCCAGAAGGAACCCAAGAAAAATATTTTTAATGTTGTTGTGTTGTGTTGCATAACTTCCAAGGATGTGATTTTCTAAATATCTCCTCCCTTTAAAAATTCCTATCTACGCTACTGTCGCTGTTATTTGGTCATGTACTAGTATGTGGCGTTGATCTAGAATTATCAGATGATTAAATCTTAGGGGGTATAGATCCGTCTTATAAGGTAGCTAGTACAAAGAGAAAGATTAAAGCTTTAAGGCAAAATGACATTATGTGTAAGTACGTAGGTTCCAACTCACTTAGTAGTACATCTTGTTTTTCAATCCCAACAGCTGCCATCGACTATCATTATTCATTTTACACGTCTGCAAGTAAAATCAAAAGTAAAGTAAAGCGACATCCTAAACACATCCTTCATCTCCTATTTCGTTTTTTACCGGAAGTTCGGCCATCTTAAGGACGTCGTCTCCTTTCCTTGTGCCCTTTTTTGCCTGCTTTGACGAAGGATACATCAGATGCATTCTACATCAGTGGCGTAACGTTAGGGCGGGCCCACGTAAAAGAGAGCCCGCGTCCGATATTCTAGATTTATATTATTTAATACAATTTTAATTTCTAATTTAAGGAGGAATATTGCATGCAAAAGGCACAAACTAAAACCTTGATTGATCCGGAGTCCAGTTTTGTAACGTTAGGGGAATCTCCCATTTGTTCGCAAGGGATGTAGTTAACGACATTGCCCTTTCAACGTCACTGTGATTTTTAACAATTTAGGCTACGAAGGAAATCAACTTCTTTTTCGTTCTTCTGGAAGATGCCAAAGAAGAATTATATGCTGCCACTCGTTATGCGAAAGATTCCGTTATATCGATGGAGTTGTCGGATTGACTTCATATTTGATATATCGACACCTTACAACCTCTCGAGTGTATATTCGGTGCAAGGTGGCGCTACGACCGAAAATTACAAAAATACTCAAATTCGATTTTTTAAGCATTTTAGACATGATCACGCCACTAAGTTGAAGTTATGCGAGGCCCCGAGCAAGTCAATTACTTGGGCCCATTTAATTTGGTATTAAGCCTCAATTTAAATTTATTGTCAGTAGCAGTATACACTAACACTACTTGTGTTTGCTATACTCTTTTATAAAAGGGGGTTCGGATAAAAGTTTGGCGGGCGGGCCCGCACTCATTTCGTTACGCTACTTTCCTACATGCCTCCTTCGTTGCCGCCATCTTTGTAGCATTCAGCTGTTTCTTGTGGAAACTAGCGCCACCTATGAATTGACGAATGAAAAAGCGAGCGCGCCTGAAAGCGATGAAGGGGGTATCTCGCATGAAAACCGTTGGTGTGGGGAGGAATTGTCCGCGTGCCTCCCGCTGTTCCAACCTTTGTGTCAATGGAGTTAGTCGTTCCTTTCTTTTGTTTGTTTATTCTTTCGTGGCATTTGGGAGTAGCAGTTATTTGCACTAGGGAAGAAACTATTTGTTTTAGGTTAGCGTCTTCTTGCATTGTGGGGGAGGATCATTGCAAGATCAAAAGAAGTTTTATACTGAAGTTGTATTCTTAGTATACGCTGTATGTGGTGCTCCATTCTGTTTTGTACTTGTGCAAAAGATAGAAAAGTACTACAACAAATGATCTGATTAAAAAAAAAAAAAGACTGCCTTGAATTGCCCCTTGTTGAATTGAATTCAAATATAACTCCTTTAAGTATCTTTGAATCGGACCAGGATATGGCAACGAAAAGAATGGGAAAGGTGGTGGTCAGGATCTTACTTAAGTCCCATACCGGCATTCGTTTAGTAAAGAGGAGAACCCTGGAAAATCTCAGTCAGGATAGCCGCCCGTGAGGTTTGAACTTGAATTTTATTTATGACTTTCAGGAATCTCAGGCTCAGGCCGGGTTTGGGGAGGGGAAAGGATGCGGGTAGGTGTGTGCCAGAGTTTAAGTTGAAGGTAAAATTAACATAAAAATTTAGCATTACATCCCTGATAGGAATCATGCAAAACTCCACTTACACCCTCCCAATTTTTACTTTACACCCCACAAACTAAAAATCCTGGCAGAATCCCTGGTTGTTTTAGTGTATGTACAATATTTTTCATACATTATCTGTTTGTGTTAAAATAAATGGCGGGATGATTCAAAATACAATAACGTCCGTTCCGTTCTAGCTAGAAATATGAACGTTTTGTGTGTGTGTTGACAAGATCGTCATTAAATTATTCTCGCACTCTTTTGTTTTCATATCTTGTTAATCTGACAGACTTACTTTTATAGACGTTAATATTCTGATTTAGAACTATTCAGACAATCTGTGGTTCCGGCCGATATCTTGCATACTTCATATCCCGGAACAAATATAGAAAGCTGATCTGTATGAATCAATAGATTAGTTTTCTTTTCACTTCATGCGAGACGATATATATTAGTTAGCAGCACTTTTTAAAAGGAATACAGTCACGGGGAGCCAATGAAGTGATCAGCTGCGACACACCCAACTGGAAGTCACAGGGGTTCAAAACAACTACGTTACCAATTCTCAGTCAGATATTTGCATTTGCACGCACTTGTGTGTGGAAGTGGTAGTGCTTGAGTTGCTAAGTAAACAATGGCAAGAAATCTGTATTCGAAGGGAAGAGAAATAATTAGGCGCGTTATTAATTTCTGCAAAAGGAAAACACAACCGGACATTTTGATATGTCCCCGGGAACAGGCAATTAAACGTGCTGCAGCATTAACGGAAGTTTTATTTTTCCCACCTTCTAATTTCAAAAATTAACCAACGTTTTTCACTAAGAAAATTACTTTTATTCTTTCAAATTACTTTAAGTCTTTCTCTTTATATATATAAAATTAATCACAGCCATATTCGATCCACTCTTGCATGAGGCCTCTCCCCGGAGGGAGGAGATTGGTCTACTGCTCCCGCGCTGATCAGACGTGGATTGCCCCATCTTTTATTCATAGCAGCTCCCTAATTGCATCACGATGCTGGGTGGGCACCGTTCCAGACGCCTTGAAAAAATCCTTGGCAGCGGCGGGAATCGAACCCAGGACCCCATAATCAGCCGTCAACGACGGTAGTCACTAGACCAGCGGGGCAGTCATATTTATATTGGTATAGTCGTTAGCGTTGCTGACTACGAATTGAGGGGTCCCGGGTTCGATTCGCCCAAGCATCGTGATACAATTGGGAAGCTACTGTGAATAAAAGACAGTGTTCGGCTCTTCTCTCCCAACACGTCTGGTCAGCGTGGGAGCAGTAGACCAACTCCTCCCTCCGGTAGAGCCTCACCCAGTAGTGGATTGAAAATGGCTGTGAATTATAGCTTTTTCTGGCGGTACTGTGTGTGTGTGTGTGAGAGAGAGTGAGTGAGTGATTTGGGCACTGAGTGAGGGCTTAGGAAGTACTGAAGAACTTGCAAATAAAGCCTGTATAACACTGGCAACAGCGCGAGAGTAGCAGAAGAAAGAACTTTCCTTCTGCTCGCTAAGTCGACTGCAGCGCTCTGTCTTCTTGGTGTCCAGATGTCACGACATATAAGGCGCACTATAACCAAGAATAATGAAAGAACTCCATTCTAGAGACTTTGCATAAATCATAGACAAGATTAACTTACACGGTGCCGCGGGGTCTTCCTGACCTCGGCCGCTTTGTCGCGGACCCTTTTGTCGTGGAGCCGTTTTGCTCGGGCCTTTCTGTCCTCGCCCTTCTGACGTGACACCCCCGGATCGAACCCTGTCGTGGTTACTTTTACATTTTTTTAAAAAGAAATTTAACTTGTTTGTGTATATACGCATTAGGAAATTTAATAAAAGTAGTGATTTAATATACCAAGGAGGGTACGCTGCGTCCGAAGGGAGCTGGGCGGAGCAGCCCTGGTTAGCGGTGGGTATACGCAAAAGTGCCGTTTACGAAAAGAGTTGTTAGCTCAAAGAGTGCTGTGCCATACCGGGTGTTTCCGTGTAGGCTCTCCCTAGAGAGGGGCTACGGGAAATTGTTCTAAAAAAAAAACTTGCAGAAATGTAACCTATCAAAATCTAAGCAGATTAAGCAACAGACTATACTTTGAATTCATTTCAGTCATTTTTTGCTATTATATAATTATGGTAGGGTTCTTCCTTCTAGAAGAATGCACATGGACCCCCTTACGATGTATCAGTATGTAAAATATACCTCTGTTATTGCTACTAGGAGGGGGGGGGGTCGATGACTGATATGCCTTTTTCACTCAGTGCCCATTTAAGTAGCATGGGGCGAATAATTAAAATAGAATTTTACATTTACATTTTTACGTAGTATGTAGCTTCACAGGAACAAATATTTGGGAGTGTTGCCGTGCCAACTACTGGTCTCAACAGGACCAATAAATGGGCCAAGTATTAGTTAGAGAGGGCCAACAATATATTTTGCTGTTTTGGAAGAGAAAAAAATACATGTTCTGCATTTTTTCTTGTTTCACTGTACAATTAATTTGGTGAAGGATCCAAGAATTTACAGAGAATGAAAATAGTTTCAAAATGACAATGGTCTAAAAGGGCCAATAACAGGTACGTTTACCTTTTCATCACATTGGGACTAGTAATGAGCGCACGAGTCTTGGTCTTGCATGCAAGATCAAGACCAAGACCAGGGATACCGATGCAAGACCAAGACCAAAGGATGCAAGAACGAGACCAGCCTGCAAGAGTCTTGCACACGCACTATTTGAATATTTTTAAAACGTGGAAAGGAAGGGGGAATCATTATATCCTTCACTTGAATTTCTTTGGTTTCTGTAAAAATACCGCTGGAGTGAAGGTGTTCCCAGTTGTGCAAACCGTGTGAATGGATCTGAGAATCATGCCGCTGTTACTGTAGTATACTAAACTAAAATTACACTGTACACTAAACTTACAATAGAAGGAAAAAGTTTCTGTTAAGGGCCAAGTAAAGCCAAGATCTCCGACAAGAGATGGCAACACTATTGTTATGGGCATAATAACAATGAAACGATTTCAACAATGAACAAGATAGAAAATGAAAAATCGGCATGGATAGAACCCTTGAATTACTTATGAACTTTCTTCCCTGAAAGTCTGAACTCTCTAGCATTGAATTTGTAGGAACAACATTGAAATTTCGTGAAACGATAAAAATACATTAGACACTTACGGAGATAGTGCTGCCATCTCTTGTTGAAGATCTTGGCTTTACATTCCCCTTAAGGATAATTTAGATAAAGGGCAAAAGTAAGTCTGATGTTCTGGCTTTTCTGATGTTAGGTTTGTCGTGGTATGATCTATTGATTTAGATAAAGGTGGATTATGGTCAGTTCGGAGTCTGTACTGATTTGTGTACCCAAGTCTTTGTGTTCTAAGCTACTAGTCGATTTTATAAAATGTCTGTTGATATGTGTTACTGAAAACTGAGTTCTGTTTTGTGTGTTATGCTACGGAGAATTGAGTCTGAATAAAACAACAGTTTTTGCAGTACACTTGGTAATTGTTCGTCACTTGTAGATAAAGTCGGGAGGAATATTACTAGATGTGGGCTATGGTCTTGGATGCAACGCGAAAGTTACTTTAGAGTAAGCTAGAGGTAACAGGCGTGTGAGCTTGTATTGAGCACAGAAATGCTTTAAATTCATCAGGTTTACTTTGATACATTTTTTCAACAGAAAAGTATTGATCCACAAACTCGTAATTTTACCGAGCCATCCTGGCTGAGGTTTTCTAGAGTTTTCCTCAGTCCCACCAGGCGAATGCTGGGATGGTACCGTAACTCAAAGCCCTGGAGGCTAACTTTCCCATTGTTGTCCCAAGCCTCAGGCCATAGATGCCTGTTAGGCTTAAATAAATTTAAATTCAAATTTTTAAGTAATTATACTTTTTATCACTCTTCTGCCAGAGCTCGCTTGAGCCATGATTAGTCTCATTATCGTCAATTGTCTGGGTTTGTGGACATTAATCAGTGCTTCTTAGACGAAGACAACAACACTAACAAGGGAACCTTTTTTGCTGTTCAGCGAGTTTTGACTTCGGACATGTTTTTGAAGTTGGACCTTATTTGAAGCATATAATTCCATAGAAAGTAATGCCGTAAAGGAACAACAGTACAACTGTGGGAAAGGGGAATATAAATACATAAAAAATAATGGTTTCTAATACCTTTTGGGGGGCCTAGGGTGCTTGCAATCGCTATACCACTGATCGACTACACGGTTTTTAAGAAAGAAACGAAGCGCTGGAGCGAGCATAGCAAAAAAGCGAGTGCACCTCATGGAGATGCTTAGCAAAATTATTCCGAAGAACAGCGGTTTCGCAATTTGGTGACCTCGGCAAGGCCTGGGGGCTCCGTTACGTTCTTAAAGTTAGTTCTTTTAAAAAAGGAATTTTACAACTATAAAGTTTGTAACAAATATGTTGTAATTACAAGTAAAATTAGAATTCGTTTGTTGAACTTTAGAAACCTAAATAATAATAATAATAACGGACTTAATATTTATTTACATTTATCTTTAAATAAAAGACGAAAACGTGAAATGTTGGGGAACAAATTGATTGAATCACTTTTTAATAAAAAATCAAAGAAAGTGAAATCTGTTTAGAGAAACAATTCATTATGCTTATTTTCATTTTTAGAGCTTGTTAATTTACTATAATTAGTATTATTGTTTGACTGTTTCATTTTTAAAGTTCAATTTCGAATATTTATAAAAATAATCAAATCAGTTGCGTTTTCTCGTGCTTACCACAGTTATTTAAAATATTTAACTTTGCAAAAATTAATAGTAAGCGTGTATGTTAAATAAGATGTTTGAAACAAATATAAGATGTGACATGGCAGACGAGAATTTATTTTGGTAAGTATTTTGAAAAATGTTTATTGTTCTAATTATTAATTATAATTTTAGTTTGTAATATAGTTATGATAATGTTTGTATGGTAAGGGGTATTGAAAATGTACGTAAACGAAGAGAGCGCAGGAGAAGCGAGTGTGTTGCAATTTTGTTCAGGAATTACACACCAAAGAGAAGAGAGGATGAAAAAATGTACTTACGAAAGTAAAAATTCAAATTGTATTATTTAAAATGTCCGCATTAAATAACCGTGTAGTCGATCAGTGGTTTAGCGATTGCAAGCGCCCTAGGCCCCCAAAAGGTATTAGAAACCATAATTTTTTTTTATGTATTTATAATCCCCTGTCCACCTTCCCATTTCTTATAGTTGTATTGTTCCTGCATTACTTTCTATGGAATTTTGTTCATTTTCGATCATAAACTGGAGTTTGTATAAAAAACATTCAATTTGCGAACATTTTCATGGTGAAATTTGTTCTACACCTAAAAGTACCTACGGAAATGCATTTGATAGCTCATTTAGTTAAAATAAAGTTTCACCTTCAAGGTTGATTTTACTGCTTAAAAGTCGCTCAAATTACACAACTCAACTTATACGGGACACAAATATATGACAGAGTGCGGGTCTGTGCGTTTTATTTTCGCTATCTATATGCTTCAAATAAGGTCCGAAGTCAAAACTCGCTGAACAGCAAAAATGGTTCCCTTGTAAGTTTTAATTAAACACAATATCCGTGTTGTGGTCTTCCTTTGGAACTTACCTGGAGCAGGGAGAATGGTAAATAATTGGAACAGTGACTAGAAGATGACAGAGAACACAGAACTTCAATGTCTAAATTATTTTGGACATCATTTTCGATAACCCATGATTACATTCTGTCAAAGCTTACGAAACATAGTTGTATGTCTAGAACAGCAAGTAAACTAAAAATAAAATGTTAGTGATGTTCAAATTGAAGCGAAATTAAACTTTGGTAGTTCTATTCTGTACACTTACATAAAGATAAACAATACATTAAAACATATTTCCGTTACTATTGACGCATTAAGGCAGGCAATGATACGCATAGCTTTTACGATTCCCTATATCCGGTGTAAAATTTACGTATAATTTTTTTAAAAGAAACACTTGCAAGACCAAGACCAAGACCAAGACCGCTACGGTCTTGGTCTTGCTTTTGCTCATCACTAATTGGGACTGAAGACAGTGAAGCGCAGGGGAAAAGTTCAAGTTGTGTGAAGCGGACTGATTATTTATTGTCCCAATTTGAATTAGGCAACTTTAGCTCAGGCCGAATGGATGCATGAAGAAAGTGGGACAACTTCGAGAAAACCCACGCACCTGGTGTTTGTCCAGCACAAAGGCCACATGACACGAGCAGGGATCTAACCGACCCCTAGGGCCAGAAATGAGCGCTCACCATTTGGCCAAAGTAAACCTTCATTCATAGTCATTCATGTGTTTTCTTTCACCAACCCATCATTTTCATATTACATCTTAATATGGACGAAACTAATTATAACTGATGCACTTTCTCCATCAATTTTTAAAATAAGTTCTATTTTGTAGTCACGGAAGTATGCACTGTGGGAAGTGACTAAATACTAACATAAAGCAGCTGATAATTCAAACTGTATTTATAGACCAGACAAGCAGTTGTGATTACGCCGTGATATGTCTGAGGAACAGAAGTAGCAGGCTTAGTCTAAAGGGTGCCTATCTAGTTCATAAATATAAATAGAAAATTAATGCTAGACCATAGACTAATTTCCGTGACTACATAGTCCAAGTTCTGAACATGGAATAAGAAGAAAAAAAAGTATTCATTACCGTTTTGAGATTTGCTTCGGTTTAGAAAAGTTTTAAAGCAGAAAACAAATTTAAAATTAGTTCAACGGCAGGCATTAGTGTCAACCGCCGTGCTTGGCTGAACCCCAATAGTGGTTTTATTTCATTTGCACAATAGCTGGTGTTTTTTCTTCAAGTTCTTGTACTCTAGAAAAACGATCACAGACAGACTGAATTGCATTGTGCGCGCACCACATTCCTAATGAATCCAACCTCGCCACTGAACTCCAAGAACTATTCTGTAGCATTTCACTTATACATTTTTTTTTTTAAAAAAAAAAGCGGAAAATTTTCGAGTACCCCGGACGGGACAGACGGCTGTAAAGTGCGACTGTCCCGCCCAAAGTGGGACGGTTGGTCATCTTACGTACCACAAGTTTGTTCCCGGCTACTCAACATACAACCTTAAATTCTATACTAAAGGACTTGAGTTGTAGGATACATACGGTAAAAATAAACACAAAGAGCTGAAAGGAACACGGACTTGCGTGAAACATATTCAAGAATTTAATAAGTTTGAAATTTTGACAATTGCCATTGTCGTGGACGTGCATAAGGGAAGATTACTGGAAATTAACTTACCTGAAGCTCTTCTTTGGTAAACTTTGTATTTTTATATGGGCGTCTAGTAACTTTGAACTTCGGCCCCGTTACGATTCGTCCCTTAGCCATTCAAATCCACACCCATGCCGGGACCTTCGAGTCGTTGGCCTACCGCCGTAGACCGAACGGCTGAAGTTCCTCTTGTAGGTCCCTTGATAGTAAAACGGACCTTATAATCCTGCTCATAGTGTTTGTTCATCCGTGTCTCGAAATTGAATTTCAGGAACTATAAGGGCTAGATAAGTGTCACTCGAAAGTTATTGGGTAGATTAACTCAGAGCAACCGAAAGTCTTTGATCGGTGCTATAGTTCAGTGTTGCTAACCAATTTATTTGAAACCAATTGTTTAAATTTCGTCCATTCAGTTAGACCTAGCTGTGCCAAACTTGGCGTAAACATTATTCGACACAATATAAATCATTCAGGGAGGGCCCACGCCTCTTTCCAGTGTTGCCAACATTTTCTATATTTTTAAAAATCTTCCATTACTTTAGACCTAGAAGCACCAAACTAAGCATAAACATTGACACAATAGGAACATACGAAGGGTGTTCCCATCCCGATACACCGTTGTCAGTGTTGCCAACCTGTACACAAAATTACAAGATGCAGACATGTCATTGGAAAGGTTTGGGCTAAATTAGCTGAGCCATCGGAAAACATTAGTGTAGTTCAGTGTTGCCAACGCATTTAACAAACCGTTAAAATTACTTGCAGTTAGGCCCGCTTGACACGGAAACATTTTTGCCAAGATAAATCGAAGCATTTCTCTTAGCATCCATCAAAATCTTAATAACATAGCACCTTGCCATATTGTAGCACTATGATTTATCGTAGCATAAATGCTTCCAAATCAATCGGACCTTAGACCTGGCTGCACCAAACTTGTCATAAACGTTATTCAACACAAAATATACTAAAAGTGGTCCAAGTTCCCAAGAGTAGCACTTGCCAGTGTTGCCAATCTATTTTCAAATCGCTTCCATCAGGTTAGACATAGAAGCACGAAACTTAACAGTAACATTAATCGACACAATGGAAAAGTACTCTGGGTTTTCCCGTACCTAAGCATTGCAGTTGTCAGTGTTGCTAGTCTATTTTATAAAAATCACTTGCGTGCCTAAAACATGAAGGGACCGGAGCCTTCGCAACTGTTAACTTGTTTCTAATTCTATTTAAGGATAATCCAAAGCAACGATCTCCAACAAAAGATGGCAGCACTACCTCCGTATATGTCTAATGTATTTTCACTGTTACACGAAATTTCCTTGCTGCTCCTATAAATTCAAGCCTAGAGAGTTCAAACTTTCAGGGAAGAAAGTTGATCGATGCCGATTTTTATTTGAGTTTTTTCATTATTGCTGTAAAAATCGAAACCTATAACAATGAAGCTCTTTCAACAATGAACAAAAACGAAAATTAAAAATCCCTGAAAGTTTCCTCTCTAGGCTTGAATTTATAGGAGCAGCAAGGAAATTTCGTGTAACAGTGAAAATACATTAGACATATACGGAGGTAGCGCTGCCATCTTTTATTGGAGATCGTTGCTTTGGATTATCCTTCAGCTAGCTCGTGACAATTCTACAATCAGCAGTGTTTATGAGCTCACCTTCCTACAATGTGCTTCCTCATACCTCTGTATTTGATTATGTAACTCTTATGCTAATTCAACCTCGAAAAAATTTCGACAATTACCAAAGAACCAACACCTCAACACTGAATGAAGTTGTTCGAGTACATGTTACCAAAAACTACTAGGAATGAGAGAGGTGATTGTAGTGGAACTATTTTATTACACATGGTTACTAACACTGTCCGGTTCCTGTTTATAATGACACACACACATTCCCAAGTTGGTGATGGTGGCTTACAGTTCAACTGATGAACAATGGAATTATACGTTAGTTATTGACTGATTACATAAAGCAAACTTTTTAATATTTACCTCACAAAAGGTTTATGAAAAAAAGGTTCTTTCGAACTGAACGTTAGCAGACAAATTCATCAACAAAAATATTCGAACATGTGGGGTGACTTGATTTCACAACAAGCAACTAGAAAAAATGGGAAGATATGAGGAGTATTCTATCCACAGAAAAATTTGCCGGCTATGGTGGTGTAATGTACAACATACCTAACCGGAAACTCTGAGATTCGGGTTCGAGTTCCGATCATGGCTGTCTATTTTTCACTTGCGTCTACCCACAGGTGACTGGAATTAAAATGGCGGCTTACTAAAGCGGAAGTAGCCTACTCTCACTTATCCTGAACGATAAGTAACAGCGAGAAGCTCTCAACCCGGCAGCTGCAGTTTGGTCTTGTTGTCAAGATGTTACACAGCTGATCAAAAGATCCCTGGTTCAAACCCCGGCGTCGACTTTTTACATATTTTTTAAAAAAGAAAATTAGTTTTTTCGTTTTTTATGTAAATACACAAAAGGAAATTTGATAAAAGTTGTGATTTACCATTTTAAAAGATGCCACTAAAAACTAGGATGTATATAAACCCACCAGGGCATAGCGAGGTGTGCAAGGGGGGGAGGGTGCAACACATGTATGCCCTGTTGGTTGTGGGCATACGCAAAAGTACTGTTTACTCAAAACTTCTGTGCCGTACCGGAAGTGTTTCCCAGTGTGCCGCCATTTTAATTCCAGTGACCTGCGGCTAGACGCACGTAATTTTTCTAATTTTAACCTAAACTTCTCGACTTCGGATCACTCAGGTAACACCGCAAAGGACTGGTACTTCATGTATAATCGAATGGTTTCACTTCGCGTCTCTTTTGTTCCGTTCCCACTGTAGGTACTGTATTAGTTCACCAATCTGTAAAGGATGTTAATCAGAATTTAAATCAAACTTAATCGAAACTGCTTACTTTTCAATTTTCTTTTACCTTTTGCCAAAAGATGATTTGTTAATTTTACAAAAACTGGAGCATATCATTCAAAAGATACATCTCGGTACTCGTCTAATGGAACTGAGAGACTTTCTCGGAAACATCAGGCACAATGATCGGACGTAGGAAATAATCCTCAAGCTTCAAACTATCAGAGATTGACATTTTCCATTAGTTTACTCTCAACTAAGTTTCCACATTTATAACCATCAACAGTTACTAGCTTCAATTTCTCAATACTTAGCACCCGGCTATGTTCGATCCAGACCACAGGGATGCCCTTAGCAAAAATAATTGAAGCCTGACGTCACAACTTGTTCCGCCATCTTGGTCACCGTAGTTTGTAATTATAATTGGATCAAATTTCCCCAATAGGAAATAAGATGAAGATGAAGAAGATAGCTCATTTTGTATTGCATAATTATTCAGATGGCTCAAACCTTCAGGTTTATGGCCAATAATTATTTAATCTAAATTGTTT
>JAGDQP010052642.1:0-13741 GCA_022664845.1 Lepisma saccharinum | reverse complement strand
CCTGTAGCAATGCTGCAAAGACCAGAACTTGAAAGAAATTGTCATTATGAATACATTCAGATAAACATACGATTACAGCTAAACGCACAGTGTTCATTCCGCTTGTTTTTATTATTACATGCTTTTTTTTAACGTCATACAATGTTGAAATTTTCCATGGCGACGTAGTGTCGGGTAACAATATGCCATTGTTACTTTCATATATTCCTATATATGTACTCGTATATGTTTTAAAAGCATCTTTATTTAAAATATGGACTTCTTTATCCTAAAATAAATACTAGCCCGCAACATTGTTGCGTTTGACTGGTTGCAGAAAACTTTAGGATTTGGGTAGCAAAACATCACCTTACAAGAAAATATACAAAAAAAATAAAAAAACACGCTTTTCTTTTTTTAAAAAAACAAACAAAATAAAACAATTCGTACTAAAGAGTAAAAAAAAATTGTTTTCAAGAAATATATTTTCTTGAAAACAATATATATATATATTCTTTTCACTTTTTAGTACGAATAGTTTTATTTATTTATTTTTTAAAGAAAAAATGTTTTAACAAGTTATAATTATTACTACTATTCTACAAGTTCTGCAAAAATCACGTAAAACTACCGTTGAGTACAAATATAACAAATATAAAAACTAATATTTTAAGAAATCTAAAACAAATATGTTTTTCTCAAAATGTTATCAGCTATGTAATTTTTAATCTTCACTATATTCTATGCTTCTCGAAACGCGAAGATTATTTGTGTTTTTAATCTTTTGCAGAATTCCTATTTTTATTTTCTTCATCATGATCCAACTGTAATTGTCTCTACTGTTGACCTAGTGCGCCTGTAGGTCGTAAAACATACGGTTTTTACTTTCCTTATCTCCATCCATTCTGGAATAATCCACGAAATAAGAAAAAGTTGGGAAAAACGGCTGTTAAACAGTCTTACAGCTAAGCAGCTAATCCCACTTCGTTTTTACTTTCTTTTTTTTAAAAATTATGGAAAGAGGATATTTCAGTTTTGAGAAATAGGTAATATGGAACTCGACAATATGAAATAATGAATTCTTTAAAGCAGCGTTCCGCAAACTGTGGTCCGCGGACCACCTGCCTACCCTTGGACAGGCGCAGGATATTCCGTTGAACCTACCAACTAATAAAACTAGTCCGCGCTTGAAAATAGCTTGCGGAACGCTGCTTTAAGGATAATCTAATTCAACAAAAGATGACAGCACTATCTCCGTATATATCTTATGTATTCTTATCGTTGCAGGAAATTTCCTTGCTGCTCCTATAAATTCACGCCTAGAGTTCAAACTTTCAGGGAAGAAAGTTCATAACCAATTCAAGAGCATGATGGATTTTTATTTTCGTTTTCCTCCATTGTTGAAATCGCTTCACTGTTGTTGTGTATATCGAAACCTATAACAATGAAGCTCTTTTAGCAATAAACAAAAAAGAAAATTAAAAATCGGCATCGATCATGCTCTTGAATTGGTTATGAACTTTCTTCCCTGAAAGTTTGAACACCCTATGCTTGAATTTATAGAAGCAGCAATGAAATTTCGTGTAACAGTGAAAATACATTAGACATAAACGCAGGTAGTGCTGCCATCTCTTGTTGGAGATCGTTGTTTAGAATTATCCTTAAGGCTCAATTCAAGTAGGTTTTCCCGCCTTTTTCGTTTTACGTCAATTATTCAGATTTCAGTAGAGGAAAACAGAAATTAACTTTTACAGACCGAGGATCGTTTCCTCCTTCAATAATGAGTAGAATTAGTTTTAATAAAACATTAATAGTAAACTCAGGATTGTGTGCAGACACTTTTGGGACAGAATAATGTCCCAAAAGTGTCTGCACACAATCCTGCAGTTACTACTGGCATTTAATTAAAACTAATTGTACTCATTATTGAAGGAGGAAACGAACTTTGGTCTATGAAAGTTAAATTCTGTTTTCCTCGACTGAAATCTGAATAATTGACGTAAAACGAAAAAGGCGGGAAAACCCACTTGGATTGAGCCTTAAAGAATTTACTTTTAGGTTAGATATTTGACTATCAGTAAATTATGACATTATAGGTTGGTCAATCAAATATTTAAGTTATGACATCATGGAGCTCCATAACCACTGATCTGAATACTTTCCAAAAGTACATGTATACTGTTGTCTTTCCATTATTTTCAAATCTCGGATAAAGAAAGCGTGGGCAAGCTGAGAGCAAATTTTAAAGAAAAACCGAGCTGTTCGTCTTTTTTAAAAAAAAAAAATCATTCGTGATTTGGCTGCGGCAATTCAACACAGAATCTGTAATTACAGACAATGTTAAATGAAAGAAGGTTACATCAGCAGAAGCTTTCTTAGCTTCTCTACTCTTCCAATCTTCCTTCCCCTCCTCCTCCTTCAATCCATATTCTGTGACAGAAACCACAATCGTTGTACGATACTTGTTTTCTTCTTCCTCGTATAAATTGCCAATAGAGCTAATCTCGAATTTACAGCTCATTCTAGTAGAAGTAGGGGAAGCAGAAGAAGACTCGTAGGCAGTAAAAGAGAAGACAAGAACCTATTTAAAACTCAATTAGGATGAAAACCCACTTGGCAACAATTCTTCCGAAGAACAAGCTTCTTTCCTTTTCAAGATAATCTTCCTAACGTTTTTCTATTATTATTTTTTTTTTTTTCTCTCTTAAGTCAGAACAGTCAGATCAACATTACTGATGTGCAGCAGCTCTCAATGCAGAAAATTATCTCCAATTTATTACTCGCTTGCATGCCATTTACTTTCTTTCTTTTTGTTTGATAGCTCCAGATCTCTTTCTCTCCCCCCCCCCCCCATTCCCTCGCTTATTATCTCCAATCAGTAGTGGAACGAAAAGAACGTTTCAATTTCACTTTCAATGTTTTCCTTTCACATTACCAATAACAAACGATAAACGTTTAATTTAATATTGTCTGTTCTCTTTAAAATGTGGCTGCGATGTCTGGATTTTCCCTGGATCTCTTCTGGAATTTAAGTTTTTTTCCCAGTCTGGTTACTCCGGGAAATCGCAGTTAAAGAGTGTAAGCTCGAACATTTGAAACCATGAGTTACAATTTGAAAAGTAGCGTTCAAGAAAGTGGGGGAAATATAATAATCGCAGCACGAAACATTCTAACTAGCATGTCTAAGAGAAAGATCTTATATAGGGAGTGTTGTCCTGCATGCTCGGTTCAAAGACATGGACGACAGAAAATAAGGAGAAAATGCCCGTTGAAAGTTTTAAAATGTGGCTGTAGAAAGTAATCGATAGGATCGAATACACAGACTGGATGAGTAATTAAATACTGAGAAAGATAGGAGAGAAACAAGAAAGAGTCTAACCAGGAAGCTGTCGAAAATCCATCTGATTTGTCCACATGCAAATTTTTAGTAGTAGAGGGTAGGAAAAACACACATGATAACCTGGATGAAATTTGGGAAATCATGCGTGTAGACTATGTGTAAATAAATTTCAACTTTGTTTGATCAATTAATCTTAAACTTCCCAGATGATATACACAGTACAGACTATCCACAACCTGTCAGAAGTCACACAGTATTGCCAACTAAATAAACATTTAGATTTTTACACAGAATCAATGCTAACAGTCATATTTTATTCCTTGCATCAAGCAGCATTGCAAACTTTGGGAGATATAACTAGACAGATTGCTTGAAAATAAATTTGCATTGAGTTAGTAACGCTGCATGACTTGTGACGGACCTTGAAGGGAAGAGAGGATAAGGCAGACTTGGGATATTGATGTCTATAAAAAAAAAAAAAATGTGAGTTCTCAGCAGATGAAAGAGGGAACGATGATAAGGATATCTGGAGACAGCAGCTCTGAAATTGAACCGCAAAAGGAAGTTTGTTTGACACTATGAGACCAGACAATAAGAGAAAGTATGTATGGGAGGTCATTACCTGCGTCAATCTTACGTGTTAACCTTCAGAAACTATTGCAAACAAAGGAACATTTTCGATTCTGAGGGTGTGAAGTGCGGATCCATACAATAAACTTTGGAACAACATTCACACCTGGTTGACAGCGAAAACTGAACTTCTTTCCTTCTTTTTTTATCTTCCAATTATACCTGGTATTGCTCACATGTTTCTTTTCACCAAGAAGGTAAAAAAAAATCTATAAGAATAACGCCGCCACATGAAACAATGTCTGCACTCTCACAGATGATCCTTAATACAAGAATGTATCCGTGTGTTATCTTGATCTGAGAGTTTTCATCACATCGATTCACTTCCTTTTTTCTTAGCTTGTCGGCATGTACAAATTCTCCTTGATCGAGGAGTATTCCTGCTCTCGCTTCTCACAATCTACTCACCATAATTGTTCATCATAAGGTGAGTCTGAGGTAAAAAAAATATATTTATCCTTCTGTCTTTAAATACTTCCTGTACTTTTCGCTTTGATTCTCTTTTAACACCCCTTCCTCTCATTTACGTATCTTCTTCATTTCGTATCTGTTTTCAGTACTTTCTGTTTACTTTATTTCTTCCACACTTCCTTGAACGATAATAATAACACAGACCTCAAAATAAGCTAGACTTAGCACGCTTCCGCATTTCTGGCTGCGCTAAAACTAATGGACTTTTGTTTAGAGCACGTGATTTTGAATCCATCCGCTAGGTAGCTCTGCCATAGACGTCATATTCTACCACGAGGTCTATGGCAGAGCTACCTAGCGGATGGATTCAAAATCGCGTGTTCTGAACAAAAAAAAACATTAGTTTTAGCGCAGCCAGAAATGGGGAAGCGTGCTAAGCCTATCTATTATGTGGTCTATAATAATAATAATAATAATAATAATAATAATAATAATAATAATAATGTACAGATACAAGGAAGCCCGGGTTCAAATGACAATACCGTCTGACCTGCCAGATTTTTTTCTAATCTTTCTCAGTGGGAGTGTTCGGAATCCCGGATGGAAATCAGGATTTCGTGATTCCGAAAGTCGGAATTCCAGAACGTTCCAATTTGAGATCATTCCGGAGCTGAAGAAATTCCGAATTCCGGAACTGACTTCCCAGTTCCGAACACCACTATTCTTCAGTCACATCAGGCAAATACTGAGGTGGTACTTCAATATAAGGCAAACGTTGTTACTTTTTCTATGGCTTCTCTCACGGCCAGCGCAAAGGGTGTGATTTGAGAAACATTTAAAACATAATAAAAGTCTTCAACTAAGGATCCTGTGATCATTTATTTAAATTACTTGATTTACACGACATATTCAGTCTAACAGAGCATACGTACCGAACTTCAGTCTTGACTAATCACTGAAATAAAGTATTCTTCACTTCAAACTAGCGAACTACGCTGAATTCAGAATATATGAAGTTTCAATTTGTGAAGAGTATAGAACACTGCTTATTAACAAAATAAGTGAAAAAGTTAACTTACTTTTCTTAGCGTCAAACTGGCAATCTGAAAGCGATGTCTGGTGGCGAATCCGAAGCTCCTCTCTCAGCCATCCTCGCGGCGGAAAAGTAAAACCTAAAAGTAAACACCAAACATTAGTTTCTTATATTTTAATTATTATATATTTCTATAACAGTAACTCCGAAATTAAGAGGTGTTTTTTTTTTCGAGTGTTCTCTTTTCTTGGAGCTACAGAAGCATAGATAAGTAATGTAGGGCCTACATACGAATAAAACTGAAGATAAACATTGTCAGATATTAACGCAAAAAATACGATTTTAAAACTGGATCCAGAGAGCTGTTTCATGATTGGCTGAAGAATATTTACTCTGGAATAAAACACGTAACCACTAGTCTTTCACATGCAATTAAAAGTTCGTACAAACTTGCTAACCCGGGAGGCAATGAAAAACAAGCTCCTAAAAATCTAATTAGTACATTCAATAGTAGGCGTACTAATTAAACTAATGATCACTGTGGAAAAGAAACATGGGAGATCCAGAACATTTACGAGAAAATCAAAATGTTGAAGAGAATCAACATACAACACAAAATACAGTGAAACATGTTCAAAACGGAAGCACAAGAAACAGACTCCTTTTTTTTTAATTACACAAGTTTGAAGTAAGTAATTAAATAAAGGTACAGCCGGTACTAAAACAAATATCCGTTCTGGATAAATTCCTGTTTTATGGAAGCTTTACTTTGGATATATTTCCGTGTACTCTGAATTACATAGTAAAATCCACATTATTTACAGTCAGCACACATTCTGAAATAAACGCCTACACAATAGGTTTCGCCCAAACGGTTCTACGGTTTACTCAAAGAGAAAACTCTATTGGTACACACAACATCCAAAGAACTGCGACTCTCAACACACAGCAGTCAGGCCAGCCACTTTATTACTACTCTTACTTTTCGTGTAGTTATTCCAGGTACAAATAAATAAAAAGGTTAAGCTATCCCTTATGTGATACGCACGCGCCGTGAACGGCGCATGACGGATGTGAAGGTAGCGCTCCACACTTTCTTGACCTATGGTACGAACTGAGGTGGGGGGTGGTCAGTTCCACGCTCGACCACCTTTACCTTCCCAAGGTACCCAGAAATACCAAGGACACTCCGGTACTCAATTTGATAGGAGGCTAAGTGTACCTTAGAGTGCCAGGCATGGGAACACTGTGAGAAAAGTCTACAGTGTTCTGGCCGGGATTTGAACCCGGGCCGCCCGATTTCTATCCTCTCTCTCTCTCTGATTTTTTGTATAATGTTTTTATACTTCCTTTTTGACAATGCATGCATATCTAGAAAAAAAATACTGTTCGAACATTATTTGCTGCCCTTTGCTGCACGGAGGGAAAGTAAATAAGGGAGAGAGTAACTACAGGATAAGGAGAGGTAAAATGGGTGGTCTAACTGCTGCTAGTGAGAGTCGTATTTTATTCATGTGCTGTGTATAATCCAACTAATTGTAAATCAACTTTAACCTAAGTGTCAATTTACTAATCCTAAAGGGCCAGGTCAACTTTACTCAAACTCAAAATTTTATTTAGAAACGCATCACAGGACTCATACATTATTTATCACACACATGAGTCGACAAAATATGAAACAAATTACGATTCAGTTATAAAAAAATTAAACTGAGAAGTCCAAATGCAGAACGTAGTATGTCCAAAAATCAAGGAGAAATTGATATAACTGGATTCTTCATAGTTTCAGTTTCGTTACTAGCCTATGATCAGAGTAAAAAGCTCATTGTTAACCCTTTAAATCTTAAAAAGAAAACTCATTCAGGTAAGAAGCCTGAAAAATCTGTTTTCATTTTAACATGTTGTTTTTATTAACTCGCTTTCTTGTCTGTTCGGTACAAATTTTGCAATCGATTTTAAACTCACTTCCTATCATCCGATTTCTTTGAAATTTTGTAAACTTGCTTGCTTCCAATGACAATGCAAATATTCAATCATTAGAAATACGACAAAATAATCCAGTTCACTGTAATTAATTAATTAAAATAATTTGAAATTATCCTTAAATGCACGCAACGCCGCAACTATTCTGTGAAATTTGGGTTGCCTATATCGCAGGGAGTTTAATATTCATAATACATAAAAAAATAATCAAAAAGGATTTAAAAAAAACACGCTTTTTTAAGATGGACTAAAAAGTAAAGAATAATAATTGCTCACCTTATTATAAAATCATAATATCTACGAGCACCCACCCTTTTATTTTGCGATTCATAAGATTAATTCAATTAATTATTTTTTACTTTTTAGTTCATCTTAGAACGGCGTGTTTTTAAAAAATCCTTTTTTACTTATTTTTGCCCTAATTTTTTTGGAAAAGTGCCAGAGCAGACACACTTGTGTTTTGCAGTTGCTGATTGTTTACGCATTTAGCATAAAATATAGCAAACAGTAGCAATGTTACCGCCACGTTAATTTATCTGAAACGTACTAATGTATTTGCAATAGGTGCACAATGAAATTTAAAACTCTACTTTTTTTTCCTTGAGGATAAAAACTATGAGTAATCAAGCGTTCAATATAGAGGTTTGACGAAAGAATGTTGGGCGATCGAAAGTAGTTTTGAAAAACTGTAGGCAAAATAATTGTACAATTTATATATCGGGGGAATTCGGGTCATGGCAAGAGTGAAGTCCAATTTAGGTGAACAATACTTCTCCTAGCTCGAATGGAACAAAGTCATAAAAGACCGAGAATAGTTTTCCTCTCGTCATCAAGATGGCAGCGTGGTGCTGCCAAAAGAATTGCATTCAATTCACTCTTGCCAGGCTAACATGCAATAAACTTTAAAATGACCTGATTTACCACGTGACCAGAATTTCCCCGGTGTACCCTAATTTTAATATCTGTTCAGTATATTTCACACTAGCTGATTTCCCGCTCGTCGGTGCGGAGTGAATAAAGTATGTTGGCAACAGTGACCGGGGCTGTCATCAACACTTCCTTCCCCGTGGCTGGCTGCGCTCCTAACTTGGAGGGTTTTGCTGATTTGCTTGACCGCTGACACACCTTTATGCCAAATTCCGTATCTCTAGCTTTAACAGTGTTGAAAATGGTTTGGGGCGGCCATTTTTAATCCAAGATGGAGACTTTTTTTTCAAAATGTTGTAATATTTTCTTAAACTACTTTTGATAATACACCTTTATACCAAATTTCGTATCTCTAGCTCAAACGGTGTGGAAAATGGTTCTGGGGCGGCCATTTTAAATCCAAGATGGCGACTGCTATAACTTCCCACACGATTCCAATATCTAATCATGTGCGAAAATATTTCCAATCGGTCAAGCCGTTTTGGTGTAATGATAACACAAACAGTCACTTTCATTTATACAGATATAGATAAATTATGCACCAACAACTTTTACATATCGCCTAAAATGATGTCAACCGGGTATGTGAACAACAATGGTTCAGTAACACTGTCTACAGGTGAATGTACCAGGTTTAGTAATTGTATTGCAAATATTCATGGGTTCGACATAAGCACTCGGAAGGAGGTGCGTTTTCACTCCCGCTGAGTTCGGTTATCTTGGCGAAGCTCCATACCAGCCACCCTTGTCAGCAACTCCCCCATTTCTGTCTTGAAAGGGTGCTCATCGAGGTACGTCATCACATCATTGAGACAGTAGCCTTGTGGTATTGCAAAGGAGAGAAATGAAAAGTTTCAATAAAGTTTTGTGGGTTCGAATACAGATTAAGTCAACAGGGAACATACTATCTTCTTTCACAGCATAAGTATTCACTCAAAAAAGCCGAATTTTAACTTGTCACTTCTACGTGACGTGCGATACACAGCAATACTACTGTAACATAGGAACCATAGTTGCCTATGAAGGTCATTTGTCTATGGTCATAAATAATTTCAAAATATTTAAAAGAACTATCGTAACAAATGGCAAAGCAGTGTTAAAGGCGAGAAAGAATTTTAGAGAGCACACTTACCCGAGCTGGATTCCACAGAAAATAAGCAGACAGTACGAACAGAAATAATCCACTCAAAAAAAAATGGGAGTGGCAAATATGCACAGCCTCTAATCGATTAAAATGCCAAAAGAATAAACGTCTGCATGTTCTCTGTACAGAACAGACCAAATTAGACTATTCTTCTGGCACACAGAGGTCGTTTCTAACCCCTCCTCCTCCTCCTCCTCCTCTCTCTTGTTTTAAACAAATTGAATTGTGTTCAATGGACAACCGCAAGTGTCAGCGTTTTCAATACTGTAATAGAATCAATGAAATGAACAAATGTCATAGAAAATTAGATCAAATTTATGTCCACGGTGCGCAACCTTTTCAGCCGTTAAGGGTCAAACAGGGTTGAATCCAACTATCATCAAAACGAATATAAACCTTCTACATAACTGGCATTTGAAATGTTTGGTTTGTCTTAAACTTAGTAGGTTACAATAAACGTATGTATGTAGCGAAGTTACTTTTGATACTTTCATTAAACGAACAAATATTCTTATCAATTTATTATGAACGCAAGCTAAGACCGGAAAGCGGGATAAAGGTTTAGTTTTAGTGACGCCGAAGTTTACAGTGTTTCACATTTGTGCTCGGCATGCAATCAATACACAAAGTGCAAGCAAAATACAACAGACATGTATAGCATTTGGAGGGCTGTGAATACTAGTGCCCTAGGTTGTGTGGGGTCTACAATTACTGTTATAAAAATAATAATTTACTTGTAATTAAATACATATTTAATTTTGCATCCAAAAAAGTTGTAATTAAACTGCGAATATACAAGGTAACCAAAACAAGTTTTGCCGTTTTTGAAGTCCCATTGATCATACGCTCACAGAGAGGAAACGAAATGATGCACGTGCCTTCCAAGAGATCGGGACAAAGTTTGAACATCGATCTTCAGTACTACACGCACGGTGCTCACACACAACAGTCATAGCTCGCCCAATGTAAAAGAGAAATTGAGGTATCGAAGCAGCTTGTTCGCGTGTGTTTGTTGTATGACTTTAAAGTGGGTCGCATCAAGTCGCCGCATATGCCAGGCATTTGGTTTAAGAATGCTGTGAACGAACGCACCGCCAGGCATTGGTTCCAGAAATTCCGTTCGGGAGATGTGAGCCTTGCTGATGAACCTCGCAGTAGATGACCACATGTGTTGGATGACAAGGCCCTGAAAGCAGCCATCGAGGAGGACAGTGGTCTAATGTGTGATGAACTTGCAGAAAGGTTCCTTGTTTCCGCTGAAACAGTCAGACTGCACCTGCATGGGATAGGGAAGTCATACAGGTTAATGAAGTGCGTACCCCACACATTGTCGGCAGCCAAAAAGGAACAACGAGTGACACCTGTTTGTCCTTGCTCACTCGGCACCAGAACACACTTATATTTGAACGCTTGCTCACTGGTAACGAAAAGTGGGTCCTCTGTGACACTCCAAAGCGTACCAGATATTGGTTGTCGCCACGTGACCCTGTTCCTTACACCTCAAGACCATCTCTGCACCCACGAAATGTTACGTTCTCTGTATGGTGGACTTGTCGCGAAAAGGTGCATTACGAGCTCCTTCCACCTGGTCAGACCATCACTGCTGACCTCTACTCACAGCAGTTGCAAAGGGTGCACCGTGCATTGCGGCAGAAGGAGCCGGCATTGGTGAATCAAAAGGGTGTGCTGGTCCTCTACGACAATGCCAAGCCACATGTGGCAAAGAGGACCCGGCAGACTCTTCAGCAACTTGGCTGGGAGACTCTGGGCTATGTACCATATTCACCGGACTTTGTTTGAACAGATCACCACCTGTTTCATTCCATCGACAACCACCTCCGTGGGAGATCCTTCGCCAATGAGGAAGACCTGCGGAACGCACTCACGGACTTCTTTGCCTAGAAGACCGCCGACTTTTATCACCAGGGTATTGTGCAGCTGCAGGAATGTTGGCAAAAGGTGTTGGATGCTGATGAAGCTTACTTCGAAACCTAAAGGTACGTACCTCCACTCTATTGCTCTTTGTTTATTACTGCTCTAGAACGGCAAAAACCTTTTTGGTTACCTTGTAATTTCGGTTTTAAAAGATTTATAGATTTTGAAAGTTATGTTCTTTTAAAAAATGCTTACAGTTGGTTAAACAAAAAAGTATTTGGACAAGTTCAACGAAGAGGAAAACAGACTGCATCACACGCAAAACGTGGACAATTTCGAAATATCTTGCATTTTATGATAATTTGGATGTTCTCAATAGAATGCTATAGAAATAATTAGCATTCGATATACCCGTAAGACAACGAAAGAGTGACGACTACGTAAAATCATCGCAAAAAAAAAGTATTTGGAAAATCCATACTACTCTCGATCCTTTTGTGTACAAGAGTAATCTGCGTAGTGTATTCAAGCAATCCGCACCGCGTCAGGCATAAAGAAGCAGTATGGGGAACAAAGTGAGTGGGAAAACATAGGAAAAACTCACTTTGGTTTCAAATTACGTGTGGAAGGTACTGAGACATAGACAAGCTTGTTAGAAATCCATGCTCTAGCGTTGAATACATCATAAAGGAAACTAACTGCCCGGAATGAAACTTACATTCTTCATTATGTGAACAAAACTCAACGATTTAGTGCTGAAGATTTGGCTACTTCACTGGCCCAGGACATACAAGTTAATGTTACACCACAAACAATCCAAAAGTCATTGAAAAAAAAATGGAATTCAAAAGATATTGTCCAGGGTATGGTATTGTCCACTCCATTAATAAATTACAGAACCCCAAAGCATAGCAGACCCTCCACCATTTTCAACAGTTGGAGCAATATTCTACTTTTTGAAAACTTCATTCTTCTTTCGTCACACGTCCTGATATCCATCACTTCCATACACGTTTACCTTCGTCTCATCCTAGGGAAAATAATAATAAAAACTTTTCCTAAATTCTCAGGCATTCGTACTGATATTTCTTGCAAAATCAGATCTTCTTCTTTCTGCTTTCTTCTGATATGTATGTTTTGTTTCTGGCTACACATCTACTAAATTCCATTTTTTTTTTTTTTCAATGAATTTTGGGTTGTTTGTGGTGTAACATCAACTTGCATGTTCTGGGCGAGTGAAGTAGCCAAATCTTTAGCACTAATTCTTTGAGTTTTGTTCACAGAATGAAGAATATACAGTGAGCCACTAAACTCTACGTACACCCTATAAATTGTCGATAAAATAAAGAAAAGTGAATTTGTTGAGAAATCGAGAGTATAATAATTAAGTCAATACCAAAAATTAAGTCGTGAAGAAAATAAAAACTTATACAAATCTGAAGGAAATACATAAGACAATAATGAAACAAAAGTCTACCTACAGCACTTAAAATTCATTGAAATACAATACCGATCAGCATATTTAATACGTTGTTGGTCCTCCATGTGTCACAATAACAACCTACAATCTTCTTAGCTTTGAGTTGAATTAAATTAAATTTATTTCTATGGTCTTCTGGCATCACTAGGGTTTGAGAGAACAAGGGCTTTTGTTATTATTTCAGTCCACTGTTTTCTTAGCGTACCACTCTTGGTTTCGTTGCTCCATTATCGGGCTCTCCGCTCTTAACTCATCCCAAATTTCTTCACTGGGGTTAAGTTTAGTCGACTGGGGATCTGTATGTAGTGGTTTTGGTAATTTTCATATATTTATAAAAACACACTACTTTTGGGAACTAATTATCCTTCGCATATTAAGAAATTTATAATGAAAAATTTATATTATCCACAGTATCATATGAGAGCCAAAGACTAGCCTTATAGATACCCATCCTTTAGATCTAATTTTAGAAATGTTTATATGAATTTTACACGTTCTCATTTTTCTTTTCTCATCGAATGAACACATAAAACTGGCTATTATTAATTACCCTTCCACCACACAAAGCTCAGCGCATTCTTTCCGTCTCTAAAAATACCCAGTGCAAAAATCCATTCATACCATAGCATACATAGTCTACGTTCAAAAAGAGAACTCTGTTATGGAGAAGGGCTCTTTTGTATGCGAACAGCCGATGTAGCGAATTGTATGCTAAATCCGTCGTCGCTGCTGCTGCCTGTTAACTGGATGATTGCAGGGCTTCATATTAGGAAGACAGGAGGGGTCAGCCCCAGTGGGACAGAAACGAAGATTCCATTGGTGGGATTATTGCTCTTCGGTCCACAGAACAAGGGAAAAGCAAACATCATTTAGCTAGACAGATCTCTTACTTGAAGTTTTCCTATATCCCCTGCAAAATTTCACATAACCTACACGATT
>JAGDQP010052640.1:0-13742 GCA_022664845.1 Lepisma saccharinum | reverse complement strand
TATTTCTTTAAGCCCACTTGCATCTTCCCTTTAGCTTCTTCAATGTATCAGATATAGACTGTTTCGAGATATTTTAAGTGAGACGCCCTATAGGCTTTACGCCTCTACCCTCTGTTGTCCAACGATTGGTAATTCCGCTATCTGATAGTGAAAATTTGACATGCAAAATTGTGCCGTTTTAAGCAGCTTTCGACTGACAACTTTCGATGAAAGATGACAAGCTATTCAATATAAGAAGACACTGCCTCCTCCTGTTGAGAAGATGCTACTCACCTTTCAATTTTCTGGTTGAAAGAAATATCACCTTCCGGCATCTTTACCGGCGATCCAGTACTCATATTACGGGTCACGGATGACTAACTCAAACCATACAGGTATCTGTATTTTGTTGTCACAGTTTGCCCTAATTCTTGTCTGATCATGTGATATATTGGAAGTAAAAGCAAATATGGGGTATTTTCCTAGTATGTCCTAATACATCATCCGCACTTCTGTCTTTTCTGACTGGTTGCTCATTTAACCTACTCATTCCCATTAATCTATTACAATTATTGCAGGTTGTGTGGGATAAATGTATCGGCTAAAGTGTATCGTTTAAGTATTCGGTTTAAAATCGAATGGACACTATTGCGACATCGTGACTATGTAAATTATCTTATTGATGGATTGATGGAAGCTGTTGATGGAGTTGATGGAATGAGGAAGTTAAATTGATTTTTAAAATTTAAAAGGCATTTCCAAATGGGGGTATTGACTTTCCCCCTCCTCCAATTTCAAATAAATTGTGATTGTCGGTTCTGGGTCCCCCCCTGGCACCACAGTCACATCCTTATAGCAAAGGGAATAAAACAATATAGAAAAGGAACGGATGGTCTACAAGTAAGTTGCATACTTTAAGGAATAACACTACTTATTTGCCGCCCCTAATCCAAGGATCTTCGCACACCTGATCGTCTGATATTACGCTGATCGTCTGATGAGCATATTACATCTTCGTCTGATCTATGCATCAGACTAATATTTTACTATCAGCATGCAATTCTTAATGTAACACGTGTAGTAGCTAACATTTTTATTTGAATTTGAATTCTATTTATGGACTTTAGTAGTAAAGTTCTGCAATACTTACAAGAACGGGTGCCTACGAAAGTTCTGTCCGTTATTACAGATTTACTTATACTATATTCTTTAAATTTAGGTCCACTGCCATCCTACAATTAGCTTGATATAGCTCAAATATCAGACCAATTTTATTTCTTTATAATATTTTAAGTCATAATGCGGGGATACTTACAAAAAACTGGCAGGTCCTTTTTTGTTTAACTGCATGCTTAGCTTTTCCCGTTTCCTCCTCCTAGATTACAATAAATACCTGCTCGAATACAATAATCCGACAAGTTCCATTGATTTTATAAATTAACCCTCAAAGTAACGTACCATTTTTTACAATAATCCTACAAGTCGTCCTGAAAAAATGCAGTATGTTTAAACAAAATAATGGGACACATTTTTACCTTCTACAGTAATACCTTAAATATATATAGTAATATTTAATAAGAACATATATGATATCCTGATATGTATACAGACTCTATAATACTTATGTACTATAATATTAATTTATTATAAAGTGTATTGATTAAGAATTAATGTCCGTAGCGCATTTACAACTCTTTTGCAGTCTTTCAATTACGAATATGTTCATTCACTGTATTTTGTACATGAAAAGTTATAAACGAGTTTAGAGTAATTAAACTCTATATAACAGGCATGTATTGCTATAATTTATATCTCAATTCATTAAAGCATTGAATAAACATTACATTTGAAGGCAGACAATTCAATTAATCATATCAAACAGCATAAACTGCAAAAACTGTAAGAAATTATGTTAAACTATAAATAAACCACTCGCTCTATATTCAATATGACCAGCGCTTATAATTTTCAAGCTTTATAAATACATTCAGTTCTGTATGAATGACAAGGTGGACTTGCTTGATAACTGTCTCTCGATTTAAACTCCCGTACCTTCCGTTTCGACGGTCGTTCGCAATAAGTAGATGCTTATTCTGCTTTTTAAATCATATATAGTGTAATTATGCATGCCTTCTTATTCCTTATTTCTAGGTAGACGAAAAAAGGGGTAAAAAAGAAAGATTACGAAAAAGAAACAAGAAAAGAAGAAACACAAGAGATCAGACCCTTAGCTATTTTGCGTTGCTAATTTTCGTTACCTGCTTTTCCCCTTCTACTTTTTTTCATTTTTTTTTGGTTTTCTCTCTTCATTTCCCCTCCCTCTTCAGGAGGAATGAGGAATACATTAAACTGGTAGAGGAAGCCAAAAAAGTGAGTCATAAATTTGAAAAAGGCATTAATGACAAACAAATGACTTTGATATGGAAAATACTTTTAACACTTCATGTATCTTTAAAACAAGGAGTATTCAAGAAGGATAATATGATAATAAATTAACCGAAGATCCTTTAAGGTATGACCGCCGCCTTTACGGCTGTGGCAACCTAACATTAATTAGAATCGCTGGTCCCCAATGCATGGACCATGTATTATGTTAATGTTACGATCTTGCGGCCTGGACGATGCATATTTGAATACAGAATCAGACCAGTCACTATTTGAATGGTTGGACATATATACCTGGATACCATTTGACGCAACATTTTGGTTTTAAAGAAAAATAAGTAGATAGTTGATATACAGTATTCTTCCTCTATTTTATGAATAACTTAAAATCTTTTTAGAAGAAAAGAACATTAGAGAGAAAAAGAAGAAAGCTTGGAATAAAACGGAGATGTGAACCGAAAGTCATTTTCTTTGTGATATATATTTACTAAAACAGGGATTTCAATTACGATCATGTGATGTGCAATATTGAATACATTACATTCATCAATTGCCTGTCCACTGCTGGATGAATGCCTGCTCCATGCATATCCCGTTGTAATGCTATGTTCTTGTAATGAAGTACCTTGCAAGACGTTGTGATGGTCTTACAAGACACCTTATATATCTAATGTAATGGACTTTACATTTAACAGCATTAAATCCAATGGGAAAGCCTCCTAGTTATGCCTAACATTCACTTACTGATTTTCCGAGATTTGCCTTGTTGCCGTAGGACATTTTATTGAATGCCCTACATTTTATTGAATGGATTCTATACTTATGTAATGGACTTTACATTTCGCAGCATTACATCCAATGAAAAGGCTTTCTAGTTATGGCTGACATGAATCTACGTGTTTCCAAAGACACCTTTCTCCCCCGGAGGAAATTTAACATATTATTGAATGGATTCTATACTTATGTAATGAACTTTACATTTTACAGCATAAAACCAAATCAGAGGTCCTCCTAGTTATGGCTAATATCCACCTAATGATTTTTCAATAGTTGTCTCGCTCCCATGCGGAATCTAATATCTTATGTAGATGTTGGTTTAGGCACGTATCGGACTTATCGTTTTGTGTCTTTGAATCGAATCAGATACCCCTAGTTATGCCTAGCATAAATCTACTGGTTTTCCAAAATTTGTCTCGTTGCCGTAGGGAATCTAATGTCTTATGTAGGTATTGCATTAGGTATGTGTCGGACTTAACATTTTGTGCCTTTGTATACACGTATTGCTTCCCTTCCCAGTTATTTCTAACATGTATCTGGATGGTTTCTAGGTTCTTTCTTCTGTTTTTATTGAATTTAAGTGTTATGTAGGTGTTGCTTTAGGTATGTCTCGGACTTATCGTTTTACACCATTGAATACCTCCTACTTAGTCCTAGCATGCATCCCTTAATTGCTCTTAATCTTCGAGTTGTTTCCATGTGCAATGTCCAACTTGTAATGGCAGGACACATATATTGTAGTTATGTGATTCCTCTATTATATTGTTACCATTACGTGGGTAAGCTTCTAAGGATGAGACCTACAGTTTTTAGGTGGACTCCGAACGATTTGTGTGCCTTACCAGGAACTGAACCCTGTGTCTTTGTGATTACAAATTATACATGGCCATCAGTAGAAAATTGACTGGGCTAATGTAAGTTTATTATTAAGAATTGAAGCGGCAGGTCCTTCCCTTATGTTCTCTCCGTGTCTTCCTATTTCTCGAAAACAGCCAGAAAACTGTCTCTTACAGATTTTTGGAGACACTACAAAACTAATAGTTCGATATTGGCTAGAGAACGGATATTGACATTTTGAGTTTAGTCCAACATTACCCTGTTATGAGTGACACTGATATTTGCCTTTAGGCATTTTTGCCCGAGATTAGAAAAGGATAGTGGAAGGTATTTTATTTTTCACTTATATAATTTTGAATTACTCTGAAATTATATAGTATAGCCATACTGAAAACAAAAAATTGCCATGCATTTTGAACTTGTTAAATAAATTATTGGCTCAAGTGAAGGTTAGGAGGGTTGGTAAGTTTTAATATTTTATAGCGGCACATAGTAATTATGGCATGTAGACAACTATAACACAAGTTGAGTATATACAATGATTTTTATAGAACAACGTACAATACGTCAGTATTGGTGACCAAGTGTTGCCAACTTAAGATCAACAGTTTTGCCAAATTCGATTAATTTATTTAGTATTTCATTCTTTAAGGTTTATATGTTATTTCACATGTAGGAACAGTACAATGACGTAACTCAATGACGTGAACTGTTGCCAACTTAAGATCAACAGTGTTGGCATCTTTGTATAATTTAATAAATGATGTCACCTAGTTTTCTTATTGTCTGTTATAGCCTTATATACACAATTTTAGACTAAATCTCCATAGCCAAACTCGTCACTAATATTGCTACGTTACATACCCCATAGGATACGGACTACAATAGCAGTATTGGACTTGATCTAAAGTATTCAAAGCGGAATTTTGTGACTGAAACTGCCAGGTACGATATCAAATGCAAAATTTTACAAAAGTTGGTAACAAATAATACACTCGTGTCGTGCTGGTTTGCATAACCAGTAGGCTCCATGAATAAAATATAATTTCCTTTAAACGAAGCCCCCTTCAGAAGACCGCAAAACACAACCACCATAGTTAATGACGTGATTTGAAATAAAACAATCTGATAGGTTGACGAAGCCAATAAATTGTGAGAGAATTGAAGTACAACTTAATATGCTGGAGTTGAACAAGGGAACAATGGATATCTGTGAGTATACTTTTGCAGAGGTGGCCCTCGAGTGGGTGCTAGCAAGTCTTGAGGAATGGACATCTTTTTTCAGTATAATTTGTGATCAGTTCTTTCACGACGTTCCTTTTGACTCGGACCATGGGTGTGTAGACTTAAGCAGTGAAATGGTTGTACTACGGATGTTGAACGTATTATTAACTCCTTTCGTTTGCGACCAAATATACACGATATTTGTTGAATCCCACACATATTCTATCGATGTGTTGCATAATTTTCTTACTACTTACAAGAAGATGATAACAGACTCGGAATGTAGACATAATCTGCTTAATTTTATGGGTGAAACATATACTACATCCATGGACTTGTAGTAACGAAGATTGTTACTTGTTCTAAGTTTGAATGTACACTGGGACTGGTTCTTGTATCGGAAGAAACAAACATTTTGTACTAACAAGAAACTTTTATTTGTGCATAAGTAAGATACATACAAAAAATTTCAAGTGATACAAAAAGTTTTTGATAACAGAGTTGGTACAAAGTATTGAACAGTGATACGTTTTTCCATATGGCGAGGTAATTTTCATGTCGGAAACAATAAAAATATGTGTAAATATCAGTGAGAAAATGTATGTGTATATTTAATTAAGGTAACTTTGAGCCACCCGCTATACTGCCGTAGCCCTCCACGCTACTAAAGTGCGTGCCCATGTCTTTGTTTCTAGTGTAGACGTACCTCAAACATCCCTCTCTGCCCCGCAACCAGGTACTCATAGAGAAACATAATTGTGCTGTTTTAAAATAAGAGGGAAAGCTCTGTGATGGATTTATTAGGAGAGAGAGTACGGGAAAAGGGTAGGTCCATTCATCTCATTAAAGTTTCATTGGCAATATCGTTTCTCTCTCTTCAGCAGCTGAACAGTGAGCCGCAAATGATTATTTATGGCTGAAGACGTTTGTCCTTTAGATATGAAATTTCAAGAAAAAGAGCTCCGAAGGGAAAATAGAAACTTTACCTGGGAGACATCTTCTTGCTCAAGTTCGATCTGGTTTTTTTTCTGGTTGTTTAGTATTAATTCATAGATAACTCTTAACATGCAGTTCTTTTGTAAATATGTGACTAGGTCAAACTGTGTGGCAATTACTGAACGCGTGCCCATGTGCGAACCAGACCCTTGATTACAGTTTCTGATCAGTACTAATGTCATCCCGTAAGGGGAGACACGGATTCAGGTGCTCGCTCCCCCTTCATTTTAAGAATTTGTTTGCTATCCGTAATAATTTCATAACGATCCCATGAAGATCCTTTTCCGTCGAGAGTTTTGTTGTTTACTTCATAACAAATATGAAAATCATTTGCCTAATTGCGAAACGTATTATGGCCAGAATTAGAAAGGTAGTGCGATATTTGTGCCCCTAGATTGTTTGTATGCTAGGCTGTTACACCACTGTTACAGGAAAATCTTCAATTGTGGAACTGAATTTACTAAAAGCACAGTGAGCATCATTACAGCACAGCACGCACGCAGTATATCGCAGACCTAATTTTAACTGAGGGATACTGAAGGGAGGGAAACGATGTAGAGATTTGCATACACATGTTTCGTATGATTTCTTCAAGATATAACTTCAAGGAACACTCGCTGATCTGCACACATTTCACCATGATATATCTTGATTACTTTCAACAAGGCATTAGAAATACAGCTTAGAAATACTTATGCCAATAGAAAATAAACTACTTCAACCACCTGCAAATTTCGTTCGCCGCTGATTGAATTTCTGTGCCTGTCCACGGTCTACTCAAACTCCAGCGCTAATAATGCCAGTTCAAGGGCCGGTAACCTACGTCCGTCTACAGCATGGAATACTTGAACCTCTTTGCAGATCCATTTATCAGCGTTACACAGAATTAAAAGAGAAAACTGTGTTGCATTGCTTATAAGTAGAAAAGAGCCGAACCTAACTTTCTAATCTAACCTAACCCTTGATTCGGAATATGCAGTATTAATAATATATTTGAGCTTAAACATGATTTTTGAAAGAAAAACAACTGTTCCCCCACCGAGTTTCGAATCCAGTTCTGCTACTCCACAAGCCGACGTTTTATCCATGTAGCTACGATAGGTAGTTGCAAACATAAGTTTGGGAGTTTTATTTACAGAGCTCGTGAGCCGTAACACTCGCGAGAGTGCAGCGCAGGCGCACTCGCCCCATATTATTCCAGTTTCTAGATAGTCTATGGTAACTTTTATATGTTGCGAACTGTAGTTCTCTCGTATTCACTACTTTACATAATACAAAAAGTACCTTGATGAAAACAATTTAGACTAATGAGACAAATTGATAGTTTGTAAAGAAAAAGCAAGAGATTTTATGACTCCTGAATAATCTTACCTGCCAGTATCACAAATCACAGAAGCTCTTGCCACTAGTTGTGATAATGCATGGTAGGAAAGACTTCTAGACGTTTGAATGAAGTTTGAAAATTTTCTAGGAAATTCCGGTTTAACTTCATCCTGAAAATTAAGATTACAATATTAAATACATAATTTAGAGGTGTGTTGGTCCAATATTTATATAATCATTACATACTTAGCTTATATCTATCCAGTACATTAATATTTACAAGATGTTTGCCGATGCATCTAAGCAATTTCTTTATTGGAAAGCTTTTGCAATTATCGTATACATCCGTAATTTAATATTCAGTTTAGAAATTCAGAAGAGATATAGGTAAACAATAAGCAAGATGAACATATCATTAAATAAACTTATTAACAATCCACTTCAATAATTTTAAGCAGGAAACATTGTTACCTCATTGACAAGCGAACGTTTAGTTAAATTCACAGATTACTTTTAATAGAGGTCGTCATTATTCGCAAGTTGATTTGTAAGACGTATAACAGAACTTGTATCTACAACAGAATAAAACCAGTTTAACAAGAAACCGATCGTGTCTTTAACAAAACGTTTGCAGCACAAGTAGTTTTATGTTATTTTCTAAGTGTATCAGCACATCTTCAGTGCCTAGGAAGTTCATTTTGAAAATCTGAAAATAAGTGTCAAAAACTTGCAAACTCGCTCAACAAAATTTAGTCAAATATTTTAAGAACTTTGATTATTTTTTATTGGTACATTATATTCTTCTCATTAGATGGTGAAATCAGGAACTGACGTTATAAGTTTATATTTATGAAATGAACCAAAATAGAACAATTACTGCTTATTAGAGCAAATAATTCAGAAGAAACAACTATGGTTAATCATCAAAGTTCATTTAGTAGAGGGGAAGGTCCAAATACGGGCTACCACTTTTACTTTTCGAATATCTCCACATTCCAAGGAATGTACTAAACAACAACTGCAAATATATCTTAGATATGTCTACTTGATAATATAGTTGCAAATTTAGACTAGAAATCCACGACTATGATATTAAACACATATTTTACAGACATGTCATAATCTTGACTTTTGAAACACTAGCCTAAATATGGGCTACCTTTTAAAGTTACATTAAATTATTAATAAGAAATTTTAACAGTTCAAATTAATGTTAAAGAGTAATATAGTGATGATAAATGTATATTTACAAATTCAGAAATAGTCCTCCTTTTCTGCACCAGCGCATTCTTTATGTGCTTACCGCATTCGAGGTGAGCACATAACCCATAGGTGTTCCTGTCTCTCCCTGTGTGTTCAGAGAATATCCTGTCACAGAATATACAATTTGTATCTTCATCATCTGGATTGTCTTGTGCAGCTAGCGTATCAAAGCACAAGGATCTAGATCAGAAAAGATCATTCTGGATTCTTCTGAATCTGATTTTTGTCTTGTGAATTTTAAAGTTCCTTATTCTCTTTTCCGTTCACGTGTATTTCGTTTTTTAATTGTTCAGTTCTTTGCTCAACTTAACTAAAATGTAATGTCTTATTGCAGTTACTAGATTCCTGCTTTTCCAAGGAAACTACAATTGTTTCTTAGTATGAGTTATCCGTTATAACAGTAGCACTTCCTCGTTTTGTAAGAAGGTTGCTGACTTTTTTCTTTATGACAGGAACTGCTGAAATATGAAAAAAATCTTACTAGGTTTAAAATTCCAAGTACTGTGTTCTAAGAGAAGGAAACTCTTAAGATGAAGATGTACTTAGGCAAGGTAGCCCATATTTAGACCATTCATACGGGTTGCTTTGTGACGCAACTGAAGTCAATAGGCAATATTATTTATTCTTTTTTTTTATACTGTCTACGAGTGCTTTCTGTCTCTGAGAAATAAAACTTACCTTATAAACCATTTCATACTTGGTTTTATTGTGTTTAAAATGCACTAATAGAAATGCCTGATAAAACTTTTCCATTGTTGAAAAAAGGCAAAACATACAAATATATCAACCATATCCAACTCATTGTCGCTCAGTGAATTCTGCCATCACCTTCGTCCTTGTGGAACTGTTTTACACTTTTGTCACCCGTCAGCAGTACTACACAAGCATATACAACTCTAAAGCGTCTACTAGCCCGTATTTGGACCAGAGCCCATATTTGGACCTTCTCCTCTAATCTAAATAAAATGGAAGTTGCAGTTATTCAGTTGAATATCAAATCAACAATTTGCAATAGTTGCAAATGTCCTGTCATCAAGCAAAATATTACAATAAATGTCGATGTTAGCGTTTTAACATAGATTGGAACAGTGAAAAAAATAGAAATATTAACTTAGCTGGTTACCGCTGGTATTATATGCAGGATACTACAATTGGCGCATTTACGGGATTAAGGTAGCACTAAGCGCTGAGAGAGTATTTTAATCGTTTTGATTGCTAACTGTAAGCAAACCAATAAAATTCAAGTGATCATTCAGCGTTTAGTGCTACCTTAGTCCGTTGAATGATCCTAATGTCATTCGCAGAATATTGAGGCAAAGCTACAAATGTTAGCAACGTAATAGTCTTCAATATATGCATATGGAATCATATTTTTGTAAGTAACAACGATGAGATAGAACTTAGTTTCTTAGTTGCAAGTGGAATGTACTTACGCATGTGAAAGGCATGGAGAATGTTGTAACATAGTAGATACGGGCGTTTATTGTAGTATCTAATAAAAGACTTTTGTTTACAATTGTACAAATAAAAATACTATGTACAGTACATGTAATACAAATCAGCAGAATTTTGCATTAACAGTTTCGTTGTTATTTCGAAGTACCTAAAACATGTCACAAGTTTGTTTTACTGTTTCCAGCAACAGTTGATGAAATTTCACAGAGTCGTACATAAAATGTTGACTTTTAGTATGTCATAGTAAACATCTGGCAACTATGCCTGGTGGATAAAATCTGGTGTTGGTGTGCTCTCGGAAACTGGTAAATTTTCTTTGAAAAAGTGGAAGATGAACGCTTGATTGATTATGTTGCTCTTCTGAATAACTACACATATTGTTATGGAATGTGTCATTTCGAAAGCTGTTATGAAAAAAAATTGTAGTGCACCCAATAGCCTCATGTAAACGATGTGAGAATAATGTTGGAAATTCTTTTATGTGGGATTTTTCAAGGGGATATTTAGCTGTAATGGGATATTTTCCCTATCAATGAAGATTGATGAATTTAGTTTTATACAGACTTAAAATATCGTGTGTATAACGTATTAATGCGTAAATTACAATCTATATATTAAAAAAAACTTTGCGAAAATTTGGCCAGTCCGTTCGGCCTTTACACTGAACCGATTTTGATCAATCTTTTTTTAAAATATCCGGCTTAACACGTAGATGAGCCACCAGGAAACCGCATTAATCTCTGTCAACCTTGAACTGAGGGAGAAGTGTTTGAGTGTTCTCTCCTATGTATTCCTTATGGGGGAATATTTATCATATTTCTCACAAATTTTGTCCAGTCCGCCAGGCCATTCTACTAGACCGATTTTAATCATCATTTATATATTAAAAAATTGTTAAAGTTTTCGCCAGTCCGTCCGGCCTTTACACTGGACCGATTTTGATCAAGCTTTTTTAGAACATAAGGCTTAACACGTAGATGAGCCATCAATAAACCGCATTCCTCTCTGTGAAGCTTGAACTGAGGAAAAAGTGTTTGAGTGTTCTCCCCTATATATTCCTCTAACGAACTTTCTCCAGTCCGTCCGGCCGTTCTACTGGACCGATTTTGCTCATTTCTTTTTAGAATTTGCGGGCATATTAGTAGATAAATCATCAGTCAATCGCAATCCTTTCTGCCAAGTCTCAACTAAAGGAGAAGTGTTTGAGTGTTCTTCTTTGTCCAGTCCGTCCGGCCGTTCTACGGGACCGATTATGATCACGCTTTTTTTTAAATATCCGGCTTAACACGTAGATGTGCCATCAATAAACCGGATTCCTCTCTATCAAGCTTGAACTGAGGGAGAAATTTTTCAGTGTTCTCCCCTATGTATTCCACTCACAAGTTTTATCCAGTCCGTCCGGCCGTTCTATTGGACCAATTTTGATCATTCTTTTCTTCTAAGTATCCAGCTTAACACGTAAATTAAGCATCAAGAAACTGCATAGCTCTCCGTCAAGTCTGAACTGAAGGAGAAGTGTTTGAGTGTTCTCCCCTGTGCGGTCGTTCTACCGTGCCAAGTTTGTTTATTCATTTTTTTATGTCCCGCTTAACATGTAAATGAGGCATCACGAAACCGCATTTTTCTCCGTCAAGTCTTAACTGAAGCAGGAGTGTTTGAGTGCTCTCCCCTATGTATTCCTTATAAGGAATATTTATCATATTTTTCACAAACATTTTCAGTTCTACTGTACCGATTTTGATATCCGAATTAACACGTAGATGAGCCATCAAGAAATTGCATTCCTCTGCGTCAAGTCTCAACTGAAGAAGAAGTGTTAATCCAATAATGTCCGCCGAAAAGCAATTTTTCAAACCATTGAAACTAGGGAAACGAAATTTGGTATGAAGGTGTACCATCACGAGTAGACTACAGTAGATGTATCAAAACTCCTCTATGGGGTCGCAAGCCCCGAATGATATTGGAGCAGATCTTTATCATGGATGCGCAGTCCCTCGGAGAGACTGGCTACGATAAAAGGGACGCAGCTCCCAAAACTCCCGAAGTTAGGGGCGCAACTCGCCACGGGAAATCGAGTATTGGTGACACCCCAATGACTGTTGCCAACATATTTTATTCAACCCGCAAAAGTGAGCAGGAAATAAATTTTAAATTTGGATTGTTGTAAATAAAAATATGTAGGTTCAATGTTTTAAATCATTATAGTAGTATTTGGCAGGAGTATTAGTAGTAATAGTAGTACTGGTAGTAGTAGTAGTAGTTGTTGTTGTTGTACGAATAGAAGTATTAGTAGTAGTAGTAGTGGTGGTGGTTGTAACAGATACAGCATATTTGCTCCATGGAAGCGCAGACATCCAGAGATTATAGTTACGATAAAGGGGGGCAGCCCCCAAAACTCACCAAGTTAAGCGCGCAGCCCACTACGTGTAAACGAGTATTGGTAACTATCCCAAGGAATGTTTCCAACATATTTTATTCACTCCGCACCAACAAGCGGGTACTTTAGCTTTAGGATTTCAGTATTTTTTTCTTTCAAAGATCATTAAATCTATTTTCATCTGTAAAATAATGGGATGGGCCATCAAAGACCTAGAGAGAAAAGCGAAATATTATAAATGTCACTGTAAAAAGTAAAATGAAATCTTACATTGCTATCTTCATTTTTGAATTTGAATTTTATTTACAGTATTTAGGCATTAAGGCTCAGGCCGGCATCCAGTGGGGAGAAGGTGTTGGAAGATGTCGGGCAGGGGCTATAATGACGGTGCCATCCTGGAATGCTTCTGTGCTTCAATGATGGAAGGTGTTTCATGGAGTGTTGGAAAATTAAAAAGTATTACAAAGATTTATTAAGATAACCAAACGGGCCGCGGGCCCGTTTGCTATGAATTCTCGCGATAATTTTCAAAACTCAATTTTAAAAAAAATCCGTAAATGCCGAATTTTCCGAAACAAATTTCAAGACACAAAATTTCCATTTAAAAAAAATATCCAAACATGCTGAATTTCCAGGAACATTTTCAAAAACACAAAATATTTGAAAAATCCAAAAATTATAATAAAATGTTTGAAAACATTAAACTATATTTAAAATAGTATCGTAAAACCTTTGTCCAGTCGCCCACCGGTTTAACTGGACCGATTTGAGTGATTTTCCTTTCCTAAGATGTTCCTATTTACGCCTAGATATGTAATGAAGCATTCGAATTCTTCTCCTCCTCATTAACTTTGAATAAAACAGAATCTCATTTTCCTCCCTATGTATTTCTTATGAGAATCTTTTCTGCAGAAGCTTTGTCCAGTCGCCCAACCGTTTTTACTGAACCGATTTTCATGAATGTTTATTTATTTACACACAAATATGTTATCAAGCGGCCCTAGCTCTCCAGCTCGAGGTCTTGGCTTAGCTTTCGGGAGGCCTTGGGTAGAGAGTTTCAGCGCCCGACTGTTCTCACTGACGTTTCTCTAGGGTTTTTCCTGTCACACCAGGCTAATTCCGGAAT
>JAGDQP010052639.1:2515-13742 GCA_022664845.1 Lepisma saccharinum | reverse complement strand
TCTGTGTACATATACCACTGATATTTAGATTGTTCTTTAGATTTTTTTCTCTGAGCATTTAGCGCCACATGTAATCTAAATCAGACGTATAGACCGCGAATTAAGATTATTTAAAGTAATCGGACACCACATGCCATTTTGGAAGACATAGTGTAATAATAATAATATTGCATAGGAAATACTTGTCAGATACTCTTTTTTATATTCTGCTGACATCTTACTTAAAAGACAAATTGACAATATTTACAATAAATTTTACTATAAAAAGTTAGAATAATGAAATAGTTTGAGTATTCTAAAAATACCTTTTTCAGACAAAATACTGAATTTTGTTTTTAAGGTTTTTAAGCAACTTTTGTTTACGCCGGGTGTATGATAATGCGATAAATTGGTGGAAGAAAGTGGGAGGAAACTGGATAACTCGGAGAAAACCCAAGAACAAGGTGTTTGCCCAACACAAGGCCCACATGGCATAAACAGGGATTGAATTTACGATCTCAGAGGTGAACCATCGCGATCCTTGATATTTTGCATGAAAAGGTACTGTTAGAACAACTAAAGGGTTAAATTATTTTAGTAGATACTAGTGTAAACTTTATCAGCGTTTGCTTTTATGGACACAAGGTTAGTTTTTAGTATACTTAGACGAACCTTCATAATTGGATGGCATAGTGTCGCCATCAATCCTTGGTGGAATTTCTACCACCAAATGTGGAACGAACTCCTGTATTACAGGATCTAGCTCGATCTCAGGAGGCGGCGGCCACCGGACTAGGCCATTTTGCTTTATTTTCGTCATCTTTTTCCTTTCTCCAAATTTAATATTGGACCACAGCTTCATCAGCTGTTTCGGCGTGGCCTGCAAGAAAAAAATAACTATATTAATATTTTTACATAATCTGATTGCAACATCGACTTTTATTACATTACAATAATAATGTTGTTAATTACCTTACTTTTGCAAAATATAAACGCTCGGAATATTGATTCCACTGCACGTAAAGTACCTTTAAATCGACATGCTAGGAGACCTTTTTAACCATTATCATTAAGGGGATTCGCAATATATGAACTTTTGGTAATTTGGGAATCAAATGCTATTCCTTTATAAAAGAAACACCTCCTGTCATTAATTATTTGTTCAATTCAATCTGATTAAAGTTATTCAAGACTGGTTAACAAACATGCTCACAAAACAGTAAATATCAGTGAAATACATAAACCCGAATTCGACCTTCCTGTTATAATGATTATCGCACTAAAAGAGAGAGAGAGAGAGAGAGAGAGAAACTTTGAAGATAATCATAGTTCCTTAAATTACAATGCTTTTAGAAAAGTGATGTGGTTGAATAGAAAAAATTTCATACAACAGTATGTACTATGACTCATGTATGTACTATGACTCAAGTATGTACTGTACTTCCCTGCATTATTTATCGATTGGTTCTGTGAACTTAACCCATACAACGTTTAGTGCACATAGCTTTGATACAGCGTTGGCTTTGCATTCTGGAGTTTCTGAATCGGATCCGAGTGCATGAATATTACGACTTTTTTCATGTTTTTTCTCAGTTAGGCTATATTAGATACAAATCGGATGGTTTTTGACTCTGGCTGACCCCTTCCTCACGTCCACTCCCCGTCCTGGACCATAAACACCTATACTTCATAAATTCAATTAAATAACTTATACTTCAAATAGAATTGATGCTCCTTGGAGTACGCCACTTCAAGGAACCTCTGCAAAGGAATATGATACATGCTGTATATAAATTACCGTTCTTATCGTTAACTGTACACTAGACTGACTACTAGGAGTTCCCTAATCCAAGCTGTACAATCAATGATGCTACACTATGTATAATGCACAACGGTGATTCGCCAGGAAACAGAGTAAGTCTTTTGTGTGTATGGAGCAGTTTACAGCATCCAAAAGATTTTTAAAAAGTACAGGAGAAACAATATTTGGAACGTGTGCGAAAGTGATGAAAGGCTAAACAAAACAGAATTGAGTCATTGAAGTGAGAAACATACTATTTATTTAATTCGGCGTGGAAGTTCGGTTCATGGAATGTGTGTTACACATGTGGTTCGTGTATAATGAAAAATTATAAGCTGACTTTACCTAACCCGTCTTCGCTTTCTCGACAGAAGTATGTCAATTCTGTGTCACCTTAATACGAAGTGACGCTATTAGTATTAATCTGCACGGGATCTGATTCTCGCAACCGTCTAGGATTTTATATCCGATGGTTTGGATGACGGAAACGATTTTCTGTGTGAATCTTGTGCGTTTAACAAATCTGATGATTAAGATATAGAATAAACAAAAATTTAGATGAAATAGAATCCGGCTTAAATTAGCCGTAGGATTCCCTCCAGTAACTCACGCTCTTTTTTTTTTTAATTTTACCACATAGCAAGGTGGTATTTTTCTTGGCTTATAAATGACAAAATTTACGAGCGAAGTTGTCTTTGTTGACGGAACACTAATTAACAATCAATCTTCCTTAGGTTTTCCATGCCTAGCTAGAACGTTACATTATCTGAGATACGTACTTTTATTTTCTTTCTTTGTGTTACCGTATATGTTTTAAGTAAGACTGACATGCGTGGCTGGATACTGGAACTTACCAGCCAGTTATTGTTAATCTGTGGCTGGAAACTGGTATCTTTTGCTATCTGATCTGTTATAATTTTCTTGGGGTTATAAATATATGGTTCTTTGTTTTATACAGCAGTAATGTAAGACCTAAACTCAGAGCTACGTATTGACTTAAATATTTTCCCTTTTTAATATATTTTGTGCGGATTTATATACCATCTAAATTGGAATTTTCCGTAAGTGGACCGAAACTGGAGCAATCACCCTGTAGCTCAAAAAATGCCGGTACCTGTATTGAGAACGTTTTGTTTTACTCGCAGACAAGAGCGATGGAATAAATATAATCCCTTTTGTTTTTCGCAACTTTTGATATCTTAACGTAAACAAACCTAACTTAAAATCGGTATTACATGAGGACCAGTTCCAGACCTTTCCCCAAATTTTGCACGCTGGATGCCATAAACTGTACCATAGTTTTGTTACAAATTATGTATTACAATAAGCAGCATTACTATAGTTTAATGTACGGCAGACAATTGAAAATACTAATGATTAATATTTGTTGACAGCAATTAATTATGGGTTAACTTCCAAATTTGTTCGGCCGTTTCTAGTAAAATTTACAGGGAAGAAATGGATAATTTGCTCGTTTGTGTGGTTAATAGTAAATAAAAAAGAGCGAAAGTTGAGTTTATTATATTGTATAATCGGTGATAAACATGGAACTATTTGGTAAGCGGAGGGAACTACTTGGCGGAAGGTTACCGCATGATTGGATTGTGGGAAAGTTACAAGCATTTATATTGAACATTGCTACAGGTGTACAGGAACGTTGCCCTGGATATGAGTTAACAGTATTACAGCTTGTGAAACAATACGGTGATACTGAGGAAAATCTTTGAAACTATGTGAAAGTCATGGATGAATAAATCTAACAACAAATTGTAGAAAGTGTGGTAAACTTTGTTCCGACGAAAAAAACTGTAACGTATATGACAACAAAAAGTGTAAAGATACACGACCGCACCTAACTTTACCTAACCTCCACGTTCTCATGGTCAGTAATTTAAGAGATGAGATCTACGAAAATGCACGTAAGCAATTATTAATAATAAATATTAACATATGAAAATATATTTTGATAATATACATGACCGCACCAAACCTTGCCTAACCTCCACGTTCCCATGGTCACTAATTTAAGATAATGTACAAAAAATGCAAGAAAGCAATTACTAATAATAAATTGGAACATCCCCACCCTGATGATGATTTTTAAATTTTCGTAGTTTTCATCGGGCTTTTAGTCGAAAACCAGACGGCCGACCAACTTTGGAAGTAATGCCTTAATTATTACTTACCGGGGACTCTATTCTCAGATCTGTGTTATACTCCACCGTTATTTGTTCCCATATTTCTCTTTTCTTCTTAGCTGACACAACGCTGCTTTGTTTAGTTTCCAAAATTTCTGCATTATTCTTCACTCAGCTAATCAGAAGTTGACGCTCGTACGTGCTGCACGGTTTTCGCGACATGTTTCACTTGCGAAAGCGGTTTCTTTCAACCTTTTTTCTCCACTCTCCACTCCAGTCACGAAATTCCAAACATCAACGCTCCAACGAAGTCAGCGATCCTCACACTTCGTTTCTTTTAATTGCCAACTTATTTTTTTTAAAAAAAATACGCGAAATACAGCCTATTATAAATCGTTTTGTAAGAATTTGTATCACAATTATTTAAAATCTCATCCCCCTTAACATTTTTTTACCACGTAAGAAACGTTTCTGTTTGATTCAGTATAATTCTGGACAATAAATCGAGTAATTTCAATTCGTATCAAGTATGAACATGGCAAGGTTGGCAGCTCTAGTAAAATCATCAACTGAAATTAGACTTGGATCATTTTCCTTCGCCAAGAAGCATCCAAGCTACTTGGCCAGGATTTTCCTTCGCCAAGCAACTGCAAGTTAACAACTATGCAACAGTGTCAAACTTGAGACAATGATTAATAACTTGGTCAAGTACATTGTAAGCAGTAACTTGAGTACCTAACTATGAAAACGGGCCTAAGGTATCCAAATTATCATAAAAAGGCAAGAGATCTCGAAATTGTCCATGTTTTACGTGTGATAGTCTGATTTTCTCTTTGTCGAACTTGTCCACACGGTAAATAATTGCATCCAAACAACAGTTTGAACGATATATTTCCAAGTGCAAGTCTAGTCCTACTTTTATGTGAGTTCTTCTTGTCGTTAATGTTTCTTGTATATATTTATTTTTCTTAAATTATGTTTGTATATGACAAAATCAGGATGAATGATCCTAAACCCTCGGAACGCCAAGATAATAATTATTTCATCTCACGGAACGTCAAGATGTCATGTTCGACGCATGTATATTTCTCGTATGAAATAAAGTACTTGTTCAAAATCAAGGTATTTTAGAGTATGGGTGTATTCATTGTATAGTATTTATTGCATTGTATTGTATTTTATATTTTTCAAGTAAATACTACAAAATAATGAAACACAGAAAAAGTAATACATCATAGGGCCTATTAACCTTGCAACCATTTACATGGCTGCACAAAAATAAAGGCCCCATACTTATTTACACATATAAAGTACTACATATAAAACTATCAGAATCAAACTACCTTCCTCTCTCACTCTCACATGTAAAGCACACCATATCTGTTGTATTCTGATTCTTGCAAATGAAACGATTACATTGCTGACAGTATGCGGAGTACACAGAATTTCACTCTTGCATTTAATGACTAATGGTAAAAAATAATACTCTAACTCTATGGGTCATTTTTGACCCGATCTTCCCGATCTTGGCGTTCCAAGGGATAAACGACAGAAAATACGTTTTCATTTTTTCTTTTATTCTTCTTTTCTTTTTTTAATCGATGTTATGCACGAAACTCCAGAAACAACACAAGCAATGCAGGAATGCTAACTCCTTTAGTCAGTCGAGGGGTATTATACGTGATGTAATTTGTATAAGTACTGTAGTACACAAGTTTCAGGGAGGAATTTATCAATGAAATAGATTTTCCAAAAGGGAGATTAGCTTAGTAGAAGTGGAAAATGAATGGACCATGTACTGTAGAAATAGGAGAACCGACTTCACCTTATCATTTGGGCCCCCCATTATGGGGGCCCACTTCAACTTTGGGGGGCCAGGGCCCCAAAGCCTCCCCGGGATCAGCGCCCTTGGATCAGAGAGGGAATTTCTAAGCAAAGCAGACTCCTACATTGTTACCGTGATATTAGGCTAAAAATATTCAATGCGTTCGACATCCTTATAGCGTGTTCACATCGTTTTAGGGTCACGGCACCAATTTCCGGCAACTTCAGGAAAATTCTGGCTTCGATAATATGTAAATCCGCACAAAAGATACAAAAACATTTGAGTCACTGAATATAGCTTGGAGCTTTAAGTCATTAACGCTATTTTCTAACTTGTAAGAAGAATAAAACTGACCAGATAGCAAAAAATACGTTTCCAGCCACGGGTTACCAATATCTCGCTGCTAAATACCACTATCCGGGTACACTTATCAGTCTTACTAAAAACATATAACATAAATAAAGGAAAATAAAATATAACAAAAAATATAAACCACACATAATATAAGATTCTAGGTATGAAACATCTAAGAATGTTAATTAGTATTCTGTCAACAAAGAAAACTCGCTCGTAAATTTTGCTATAAGCAAACCAAAAATTCACGAAAAATCGGTACCTTGTTATGTGGTTAAATATAAAGAGGCCTGAATTACTAACAAGAGACAATACTAGAACAATTTAAACCGGGTTCTACTTCACCTGAACAATTGGTTATTCTCTTTCTTAATCATCAGAACTGTTACCTGCACAAGATTCACACACAAAGCCGTTTCCTCATCCGAACCAAAAGTTAGAAAAGCGTCTCCTTTGAATAGGTCGGGCGTTCTACTTGGAACCATAAATGAAGCAGTCACATGGGATGTCTGTTAAAGGCGATTTACATCGCGTAGAATGAAAAAAAAAAAATATCTAAACCTGGCTTGATCTAACCCGTCGTCATTCGCTATCACTCTCTCGACATATTGTCAATGATTTTTGTACGAAAACATCAATGCAGAATGGCAAATAAACAATTCACTGGCGTAACATTACCGTGATTCCTATGCATGAACCTGTGACTTATTTCGCCGGCCAGGCATGGGTGTGAATTTTAACAGCTAAAGGTGAATCGTGGCGGGCCGAAGTCCAAAGTTACTAGACTGGCCCAATAAAAATCAAGTTTACCAAAGCTTACTATGACTTATTTCGTCGGAATTCGGAAACATCATTCACGTCGTGAACAAAATTAATGCCGATGGAAAATTCTAGACAGTTGCGAAAACTCCTTCTTTAAATGGGAATTCATTCTCTAATGCAGATCCTTTTGGGAGGATAAGTGGTAAGTTTCGCTGCCTTGTAATCAATGGGTCACGGACTCGATTTATGATGTAGACAGAAGGTTTCGAACCCACGTTGAACAGTAGGTCTCGTCTTTATTACATATTCATCCGATAGAAAGCAATGTCAAACCACCATCGGGTCACGTGCCAAGGAACCTTCATGTTAGGAACTACCTTCGGGCACAGCACCCAGCACACTCCATTTTCATATCACCACGCCGGTTTTGCTACAAAAATCAGAGGCAGTATGTGGAATGAGCGATAGCGAACGAAGACGGGTTAGATAGTTTTCTTTATTTTTATTATGAGCGATGCACATCACTTTAACAAACAGCACCTGTGACCTCCACCATTTCTGGTTCCAAATGGAACGCCCGACGTATACTAAAAACAGACCGAGGGGACAATGCATTTTCTGATTGCACACCGTTTGGGGACTACACTATTAAACCTTGTGGAACTATAAAACGTAGTTTGTTTTCTACTTATTGAATAAAAATTATGCTGTGCCTGTTTATTAATCAACCACTGGCGCCAGGACCATTACTGGTACGGCCACCCTGTTTGTAAAAATCATAACCTAACCTACATTGAAAGAACTATGTACAATGGATCTCTTGTCTGCTAATTCGTAAAATTGTAAAATTTCACAGGATAAATTTATGATTTCCAATGTTGTTGACGTTCCAAATAAATTTTCGTTTGAATTTTATTTATTTATGGCCTTTACGCATCTAAATCTCAGGCCGGTATAAGGGAGGGGAAAGGAATCGGGGAAGGTGTTGGCCAGGGTCCATATCGAAGGTGCAATCCAGGCATTTGCCTAGTGTGAGTGAGAAAAAAGCTGGAGAAACGTCGTCAGGATGGTCGGACGCTGGGATCGAACTCACGACTTCTGGAATGCTAAGCCAACGGACGGCGGCTCGGTATAATAATTTTTCGTGTCGTGGAAATCTGAAATAAGCATGAAAGAGTGATATATGCAACTTGTTGCGAGTTGGGGCCAACTATATGCAGTGTCTTTCAAACAACATGTACATCGCTTATAATGGAAATAATAATAATAATAGGAAACTTAATTTTAACCAACCCATCATCGCACGCTCAAGATAGGTCTTGTGGCAAAAATACGTGTCATCTATAACAAAGTGTGGCCATAAGTGTTCCTCCCCATGCCGCTATATTTATTATGTTTTACTCGAGTGAGCATCTAAGTAAATGATAATGACAGATTTCCGTAACAATTATGGATTTCTGGTTGTCGCTAGGTGTTTATAGAAGATTCTGTAATAATTATTTGGACGGAAAGTTGACGGAAGCGGCGAATCATTATTCGATAAGGTTAGGTTAGTTTTGGCCGTTTGTGCTGAACCCCAACTGAAGACAATCCTAACCATGTTTAGTGTTAAGGTTGGCCCGCCTCTTGGATACTTCCTAGAGCGGAAAACATCAGTTCAGTATTATTTAGGGTTTGATTTTCACTTAAACTAACTAATAAAAGCTACGCTAACCCTAAACTAACAATCACTATTTTAAATGATCCATAGTAGTATCTTGCAGGTCGAATCTTAAGCAAAATCCCGCCTTCTCAATTATAAATGTTATTTCTAAACAAATTAATTTTACGGTAATCAATGTATCTTACCATAATCTATACTATCCCACATAGCAGAGTACGTCCCTGGGACGTCCCATTTAGATCCCATTACCATCAGAATGGTCCTGCTCCCATAGCGATGTCCTAAGGACGTCCGTGGGATAACTCTGTGGGCAATACAAACAGTTCATCCCGTATGGATGTCCCCCGGAAAGCCGTGCGGGATTACCTACCGGGAATTTCTATAAATTAAATCGACCTACTATTATTATTATTTAATTAATTATAACTATACGAAGTATATGCCTTCGTATAGTTATACGAAGGATTAATTATAACTATACGTCCCATGGATGTAAACGGGACTTAAAGAGGACGTCCCGATATCCTGCCAGGAGATCCGTCAGATATCCCTGGGACGTCATTTTGCTATGTGGGATTGTAATTTAACGTGACCTTAACCAACGGTAGCTATCCCTGCTAACCTAGTGTGAAGAATCTGGAACAAAAGCTGAAAGGGAAAAGTGTAAGTTCCGTAGATGCCAGCCAGTAATAGCATCACATAAATAAATAATTAAAGTTAAGATAATGGTTCAAAATTGAATATTGGTCACCTTCATCCCAATCTGCGATACTTTTTAAGGTGCCCGGAAACTGGTGCTATACATTATTAACACTAAATTGCAATTAACAGCCATAATGGACAGGTACTGGCTCCACGACAAACTCTTGCACTAGTAATCCAGTCACACAATAACTGTCATAATATTCAATAAACTTATTTTTTTCTACTGTTGATCACCAATGTTTCCTCTTTCAACGTGTATGCATTTGTCTATGGCTAACACCTGTATATTAATTTTTAAAGCTTTATTTATATATAGATAACTTTCGAAACTCTAGTGGACGGAAACTGAGTCTTGGCCGGAAACTGGCGTCACGGCACTGTTAATGAAGCGTAAAAAATTTTTGTAAAAATTACTGGATGAAACTTGACAGACTATTACTTATGGCGTAATTTGTGGTATGACGTATAATAGTAATCATCATCATACGAAGAAGGTGGAAGTATGACAGTGAAATAATCCAGGATATCGTAATATACGCGTTTAATTAGAAAAATAGCCAATTATTCTTTATCCATATCTTTATGTATGTGATTTCAACAAAGTTTTAAATAACACACTATAAACCATGAGTGGTCCAGTTATCTACACCTTTCACCATTTCCAATTGTTTACAAATTAAGCTTCAGTGGCGGGATCGGCTCTGCGAAACTTCACCCCATTGTAATATTTAACCTGTATCCTGTTTCCTTGGCTTTTATATCGATGAGCAAGTCCAAAATTTCACTGCAATAAACCCAAGTAGCAGAAACAACGTTGGGCCACCGTTGACTTTTGGTTGAAGTCACCATTCCCCAACGGTTGAAAACAACGTTGGGTATGTCCGCCCTTCAGATGCTTTTTTCAACGAACTTGTGACAACGTTGTGCCAAGGATTTTAACAACCATTAATCAACAATAAAACAACCGACGACTTTTGTTGTAATGAAACAACAATATTTCAACAATGGGCCTACCATTTGTTCAACAAATTATCAATATTGGGCCAAACAACCATTTTTCACCGTGTGCCCAGAAAATTTAGCAACAATATAACAACAATTTCCCAACCATCAGCAGTAGTCTACGTTGGGCCAACGGGATATACAATCATTTCTCAACCGTGCGCCAACCTACCGATATATTGCCATGAGACAAACATTTCCCAAAGGTGGGCCCACTCTTCAGTCAACCATTTTGCAACGAAATCTCAACGATCAACCACTTTTCAACGATGGGCCAACAAAGTTTTCAACCATTTTTCAATATAATGCCAACCAATTCGTGTTGCTCTGCAGGAACAACCACTTTCCAACGTTGGGCCACCTAATTGTTCAACGATTTTCTCACGCACTCCCAACTATTGGATTGAGGAAAAACCTCACCCATAGCACATAAACATTTATGTGTAGTTGTGTTATTTTCTGAATCTCCACTTCTTCACTTGTAGTTTTATATTATATTTTAGTTGCTTATTTTCAACTTGGTCGAGAGCACACGCTTTTAGAGAAATAGTAATTTCTTAAGATATTTTCGAAGCTGAAACAGGACAGGATCACAGAACGCCTGTACTGTTCAAAACCGTTAATTTCGTTTGCGAAATATATCTTAAGAAATTGATATATCTCTAAGGGCGTTTGATAATGTGCTCTCGACCGAGTTGAAAATAAGCAACTAAAATGTAATATAAAACTACAAGTAAAGAAGTGGAGATTCTAAAAATAACACAACTACATATAAATGTCTATGTGCGGGGTAGGAGGTTTTCCTCAATCCAATAGTTGGGAGTGCGTAGGAAAATCGTTGAACAATTAGGCGAATATAAACAGCAATCATAATACCAAAAATCCCTTTCGGTAGGCCTACAGGCTGAGGTAGATCTCGAAGTTTTTTTTTTAAATTCAAATCTCGCCTTTACCTCACAAGACACACACACACACATAAATACATATTATACATATAT
>JAGDQP010052638.1:0-13742 GCA_022664845.1 Lepisma saccharinum | reverse complement strand
GGCAATGAAACTATTTAAGCACCAATGTTCTAAGAAATCCTTGAAACATACCTTGGAAAATAAAGTTGAAAGTTGTGTTCTTCTAAGACTTGTATCAAAATTGACTGCTTCTTTTAAGATGAGATTTAAACTATTCTGGACTTTCTTCTATGTTTCTTGGCTTCCTTCTAGAACTGTAGTACAGAGTGACAGCATGGACCGGCTGTGTGAGATAGCAGATCGATTGGTCTGTCGGGGTCCTTTATATACGGTCTTGAAGTGACGAAATAATTAGGTTAATATAGTTCATTGCTCTCTTGTTTGTGCATTTTAGTGCTTTCACGTGACGATCGTATGATGTCTTAAAAATGCACAAAATGGCCGCTTAAAGGAAAGTAGAACAATAGGTCTACGTCATAATTTCCGTAAGTGTGTGTGTTCAGCCGTATATTGCTTTGCTAAAAGGTGTTCGTGTTGAGATTCTGTGCCCGCCATCTTTATTATTCTTTAGAATTTACAACAGAATAAAATATGTGTGAAAAATAAAAGTTAATTATAGAAATATGATTACAAAAATGAAAATTTAAGAATAAATACAAAATTAATAATGATTGACAATGAGAGGCGATCACAGTAGCGATTAACATGTTTGTCCATAAATGATGTATTGTGTGCTTTCAGATTCTGGTATGTAATGAAAGTTTGTCCTTGCTTCTGCCAGAGTATTTAATTACATTTTAAACACGAGAATGGTTGGAAAAGTCAAGGAGAATTAGCAACAGTGGTCACTGCTGTCTTCGTTCACATTCGGACTGTGTACGTCGAGTTCCCATATTCACAATGTTATAAGTTAGGCCTAACCCCACTTAAGCATATATGGAGCAACAAGCGCACAACAGATATGTGAACGCGAAACAAATTGGATTGTCCCCACAATTTAATAAAGGAACTAACAGTATACCTATGCCTCAGTGTAACAATTTAAAATTTGGTATGTTTTTAATCTCTCGATAAGAAACATAATCTGAGACGAAAATATAATAATAATAATAATTCAATGATAGTTGGCAGTTCACTTTGTGAAACTTTATTTTTATATGGGCCAGTTTAGTAACTTTGGACTTCGGCCCGTCACGATTTGCCTTTAGCTGTTAAGTGTTAAAATCCACACCCATGCCCCAGCCGGGACCGTTGAGTCGATAGCCTACCGCCGTAGACCGCTCGACCACCCGGCCGGCAGTTGGCAGTTCACGTGATCCTGTGAACGTTGAGAGGTGACGCCACTGTCCCTTACCCATTCCATTCTTTCACTCGTTCTCCTTTTTTATACCTTGTTTGCATTGTCTGTTGTTTCACTCGAATCATCAAGCTGGTCTCTTATACGTCTAATATTTGTTTCAAAGTGAAAAGTAGCCTTTAGTGCCAAGGAAGGGTCGATTTCTCGATTTTGAAGTTGATTAAACAAAATTTCCACAATAGGCATTATTTTACTAAAAAAGAAAGCCAGAAATTAAAATGGCTGCTAATAAGTGTTTTCTTCAGTACTTCAGCACAATGGATTGTGTTTGAATTTTTCTCTTCCTCCAGCTTCACTATCTTATTCATGCATTGAATAATATCACTTTTATGTTCAAAGACAATATTTACACTTCTGGACAGGAAGTTCCAACGAATATTACTAGCTCGGGGTAAGCGTCTCTACGCGTAAAACTGCGACTCGCTGCGGACTACCAGAAAGAAAAGTGCACACACCTTGCAAATTTGAGAAAAAATATTACATTTCTTTTTATGTTAGCAGCTTTCCTCATAAATAGATTCACTTGATGAGCGTAACAATATATATACACAGCATTTGAAATGGGACGATACAATGCCATAGCTTTAGAATTATGATTTCGCGATTAAAGTAACATGAGTGGCCCGCAATGACTATCTAAAAACGATACTGGACTGACTGCTGATGCTGCCAAAAATTTCATGAATATATGAAGCCAGGTAGCGGAGAGGGCACTTAATCTCGTTTGTTCACTTCCAGCCCAAACCAATATGGACCAAATTTTCAGTAACTCATCTCTTTACGCTTGATATCGCTGTGTGGCCCATTTTTCATTTATGACTTAACTCTTACAAAAAGGAAAAGGTATATATTATTTGCAGTATTTTCTATTACACAGATTACGGTATACTATTATATGAATAACTCAGGTATACAACTTAAATTATAGAAGGCAATGCCATTAAAAAAACGGGCCGCACAGCGATAAGAAGCGTATAAAATTGAGTTAGAACTGAAAATTTGGTCCACATTGGATTGGAGTTTAAATATTTGCTCTGCCGTCTATCTTTTGACACTAAAGTAGGCGACACTCGAGAGTCGCACGTGAGACTTAGCATTCTGTGGTAGCATCGGTATTCAAAGAGCAATTTTTTTCACGCGCTAATTGACCGTCTCCGAGATTGGAAAACGTAAAGATACATGACCGCACCTATAAACTTACCTAACCTCCACATTTTCATGGTCGCTAATTTAAGATAATGTACGAAAAATGCAAGAAATCAATTAATAATATATAAGAACATATAAAAATATATTTTGAAAGAAGAAAAAACCTTGCCGCCCGTTGGGATTCGAACCCGGGTTTTTTATTCAGTAAACCAACGTCTTACGACTGCATCACGCTAGGACCTGGTAAACGGTGGTTTTGCTTTTGTATTTACAATGGGAACACGCAAAATTGGAACAAGATGGTGTCGGAGCCCGTGAATTGGTTCGGGAAAAATTCTGCATTCAAAGGCAAGAAGGAACACATACACGCTCACACACAAACACATACGCGCTCACAAACACACATACACGCTCTCTGAGGGGGAGAGAGAGAGATAAACTGCGAGTAAATGAAAGTAGCAGACGGCTCCTGCAGCCTGAGCGGAGGTTATGAGCGCTACAGTGCCACATACCGGATGCAATGGAAAGCGAAGGAGGGGAGAAAAGAGTAGAAATCCTCGAGAGTGGCTTGATTGTTGCAACCTCCTACTGCCTATGAGAATTGCTATTAGAAAAGTCACTTGAACATGCAAAAGAGGGACAGCCTCTGTAGCGAGTTTTAGTATGGTATGGTATGTCATCCCGTAGGATTTGCGTGCTGAAATTGATGTTTTGGGTTGATTTGGGACCAGGCTGTCCAAAGATGGCGAGGTGAAAATTTTCTGACCCCTACACCACCAACCCCTCTGGGGGACATTTCGGTTTCGGAACTGATCCGGCACCTATCTCCGGTAATAATGAAGGGATTTTTAGGATCTTAATGTCGTTTTAGGGGTTAATGATGATACCGACCCCATTTATGATAATTTGGAAGCGACCTGAAGTAGGTTTACCGCTTTAATCAATTTCTAGTGTTGCTTAAAGTCAAAATTCAAGGTCATTATGAGTTTAAATAGTTTGTTCTTTCTGAAATATTTTGTTGCACAAAGTTTTAACACAATTTGTTGCTAGTTTATAGTTGCAGGTTCAGGTTTATTTTTTATTGCAGGTTCAGGTTGACATCAATCGAGCATTAACAATCATTGGAGAGTAACCATGTCTGAAAAGAAGCGTGTCATTTGCAACAAGGGTGCTACATCAAGCAGGAAACTGATTAACAATCCTGATATGTTTGAAGGACTTGCATCATGTTATAGAGAGCAGTTAGACCTAGGTAAGTCTGACCTCAAAGAACTTTATGATCAATTAACTAGCCTGAGTGAATCGGAACGGGACTTGGTGAATTACCACAGTGAATGTCGGAAACCCATTGTCAACAAGACTATGATTGAACGGTTCCGGTGTAAGCGAGACCGTTCTGACTCCACTGCATACGCTTGGCGAGGGCCTGGTCGCCCTTCAACTTCCACTGACTGTAGCCGGCTTAAAAGGGTAAAATCTGTCCCAAAGGCAGAGGTGTGCTTGTTTTCAAGCTGTACCTTCTGCCCCAATGACAATACAGAACTGCTTCACCGTATTTCATCACACAATATGGGTGAAAATTTACTGCAGATACAGCTAAATACTAATGATGACCATGTCCGAGTTGGAAGATCCAGATGATGCATCCGCTCTTGAAAAGTACTATCACAAAAAATACTTGCGCTATGCTGAGGTAAATGATGTATACTTGTCAATTTTGACAAGGTATCAGGTAAAGATAAACGAAACGGAAAACTACCGCAAACGTCTTAAAAAGCTTATTTCAGATCGCCTTCCCAGTGTCCAGTTCATCAAATCTTTACGGAAGAACGAACCTGAAAAGATTGTCTTCCCGACAGCATTTAGTAAAGCGATGGATCTTCGATCTGTTCTGCTTAGTGACGGCGAAACGATTTGCTACATGAAAATAATGGCCACAATTCTACGGGATGAAATGATGCAGTATCGCAACTGGTCATTCACTGGCAGATTTGACGACTTTGAAAATCCACCATTACTGCAGTTTTTCTTAACACATCTCCTGTTTGGTCGTCATGTTCTCAAAGCTTCTGGGATGAGGAATGCTGAAGTCGATAAGACTGTTGATGTTGGTTGCGAGTTTCTAATTCAAAACATTCGCAGTGATCGACAGGTGAAGCATCAATCGAAGAGTGACGATGGCTTTCAACAAACTGTTCAGACGCCCCTCTCAATCGGCTTACCGCTCGCCGTTCATTCCAGAGTACGTGATAAGAACCTCATCAACAACCTGTACCCCTGACCTTCAAATTAAAGTATTTACAGGAACCAGTCATAGAGAAAAACCCATGCGTTTTACCACCTACCAACTTGGAAAGAGGAAGAGTCTACTATCGAAAGGTATTCACCCACACCTGGGCCCTTGCTCATTGCTACAGTGCAGATGAGATCAGCTATAGCAACACGAATAACCAAAAAGTAGAAATAGAAGACCAACGGGAGGCAGGGCAACAGGTAGATCCAGCTGAGTCTCCAGATGTTCAGGAACAGATTGATACTCATGAAGAGTCAATTTTTTCCCTACAAGGGAAAGGGTGAGAAGTTGGCAAAGGAAGCAGTGATGCCAACATGGACTGCCACTCAGTCCCTCCTACTATCACAATCTTCACAGAATGAAGGCACGACGAACTCAGAGCTCCACTCTTCAAAACGTCTCCCACGGACTATGCGAACCTCTACACGGTTCTGATATTGACTCAGGGCATATCGACTTTCGTGGTCGGACCCGAGAGAAGAACCATCATAACTCTTGATATGGATCTGTATAACCGTGCCTACTTGGCAAAACCATTGATGGTAGTAGAATAGACACGTGTGTCATTGAAAGTGGCGCATATACATCTGCAGCTCTTCGAGGTATATATGGCGGCAAGGCCTACAAGCGGGGTGTGGAATATCATATCGTAAATAGCCTGGCAATAATGTTCATGATATTTGATGCACTTTCTTCTGCCATGCCACCTGGGCCTCTCCGTGCCCAATGCAATTCATTTAAAACGGCTCTCCATCAACGTAGTCCACACATGGTTGTTGTTTACAACTTACAGTCCTCATATGCAACAACTTTCAAGCCACTTGAAGAAGAAACTGACATAGGAGAGCTCGCTCAGTTCCTCCTACAGTACCTTGAACAGGTTAAGAGTCTTCAACAGCTTATCATTGCCTGCCGCTCAAGTGGCTGGGAAGGTTATCTGGCTGCACTAGAGAATCAGATCAAGTATTTCTTCGCATATGATCACCTGAATTATGCTAGACTCATGCCAGTCCATCTTGCTCAAATCCAGGATGATCCAGCTACATGGGAAGCACTGAAGTCTGGTGATTTTGTTGTGGAAAAATCTGAGATCTCCTTCACTCACCTTTTCACTGACCAGATCGACTTGTTATCACCACACCTTACCTCAGTCACTTCGTGCAACCGATCCTGAACAGCTTTCCCAAAGCTTCGAAGTCTTCTCAGCGAAATGAACACTACCAACGGAGCGGTTGCCATCAGGACACGAGAAAATGCTGCCAAACTACGTCACTGTATAGAACTACACCACAAAGGAAATCCATTCACAATGAAGACGCTCTTGAAGAACCTTGTATCGTCAGCTGTTGTGACAGACAATGCAAAAGAAGACATTCTGTACTTTCAGAAGAAAGGACAGAAGCGCTTCGAAGAGTTCATTAATGACAGATTGCTGCCAACCTCAATACGGTCCATTTGGAATCCAGTGCGACAGCTCAAGATGAAGACCTTTTCAAACTGGATAGATAAAACCAAAGTTCGCGTGAGTGACAAGATCATCAAGTTGCGTGAAGAGCGTGAACTTCTTGCCAGATTTCTCATTATACAAGGAAGTAGACCTGAGCTCGTACCAAAACTTAAGGAAATGATTGGTGAATACGAGATGTCCATGGTGCCACGCTCTCTTTGCTCCGTTGATAGCTCTTTTTACATCCCAGCTGATGCACGCCAATGAAAGAGCTACGGCTGACCCCGTATCTGAAACAGTTTCATCTGACACTCATGGTGATACTCAGGTCGACATTGTACCACAGTGAACCACCCAAAGTGCTCATTGTTGACGCAATGGCTGTACTTCAGAGCATGAAGAAAACACCAATGATGCTGAATCTCTCCGACCTCCAACAGGCATTGATCAAGCGCATTGAGTTCATGATGATTGGCTACAGTGAGGGACGAGTGGTGTTTGACCGTTACCAGGAGCAATCTCTCAAACAAGACACGTAAGAAGAGAGCAGTGACATCCACAGAATTTAAAATTAACATACAAATGAAACTGGCCATGTCTCTATGAGAGCTTCTCTCCTCGTCAATGACCAAAGCCAGTCTTAAATCTATTTTCGCCCAAGCTTTGCTGCTGTATTTCTCGAGTAGTAACACCTTCACCTTCAAGACGCTTGTTGTCTATGATGTGAAGATTAAAAGCAACAACTTCGAGGAAGGCCATTCACATGAAGAGGCCGAGACACTGATACCTCATCAAGTTCTTGCTTCTCTAGCTGAGAGTGACTGGCTGTAAGTATGTGTTTGGTCACCAGATACCGATGTCCTGACAATCTTTCTCGATCTGGCGTCTTGTGGACGCCTTGGAAGTCGCACTCGTTTCAAGTTTCTAACTGGAAACGCCACGAAATACAGAGAGTTAGATGTATTGGAGCGAGTACGAGTAATTGGAAGTCGCAAGTGTCAAGGTCTAATTGGACTCCACAAGTTCTCTGGTGCAGATTAGGGAGGCAAGTTTGTGGGTATCACAAAGAAAACCTGGGTTAGTGCATACATGAAACTTGATGAAGATGATTCAATTGTCAACTGTTTTCGAGAGCTTGGAAAAAAGTGATCTACCTACTAAGTTGGTGAATTGCGAACTTCCACCACAGGTCAAGGATTTGGAACGATTTGTCTGCCAAGTGTACTCTTCGTCAGGACCGATAACCTTACCAGCACTCAGATGGAAATTGTTCCGTTTAAAAACTTCGAAGGAGAAATGCTACCTCCGACTCGTGTTACACTCCTACCCCATATGACAAGATCGAATTACATGGCCATGCGTGACAAGTCGTATGTGACCAACAGCCCCAAGCTTCCCCCAATTGAAGAAAATGATTGTCAGTTGGATAAAGGTGTCTACATGCCAGTGCGATGCCTCAGAATGCCTGCTCTTCGAGCTGTGATTGAACTTACAAAATGTGCGTGTAAGGCAGGCTGTTCCGGCAGGTGTAGTTGCTGCAAAAATGGCCACATAGCACCTGAACTTGTAATAAGTTTGTGCGAGGTTTAGTACTGCAAGTCTGCACAAAGTTTGGCATTGCATTGCTGCAAACTTGTTACAATCTTGCAGCAAAATTGCTAGTTGAAACATGCTAATTTTGCTACAAACTTTCGTGTTAACCATCAAACTTGCGGCGGAAATAGATTTCTAATTTCTGGATTGGAGCTCGAACCTAGGATTTTCAGTTTTGTTTGTAGTCGCTCACTCTACCGACTGTTCTATCGCGCCACTCATAACTATCTTCTCTTTTACTAGTACTTTTAAGTTACGAAGACAGTTTCTTAAGTAAATGCACTGATATGCTGAAATTCGAAACTGTGAAAGCTCATTGATCCTGTTTTAGAGCTATGAAGCCTGCTTTGCTGATTTTTCGTTAGGGAGCCTCTTCAGGAAAACCATAATGATTTTCTGCTCGGGTCGATGACATGACATATTGCGTTTTTGGTGTTTGTATTGTGTACAATGAAAGAAAAGAATAATTATCTAACTTGAATTGTTTAACTTATTTTCGGGAAATGGGTACAATTTTGAAAATTGTGTAAAATGTTGAAAAATGCAAAAGAAAGGAAAGAGGAGGAAATAGTACGAACAAAAAGTTGTTACAAAAAATTTTTTTTTGGGGGGGAAACCTCGGCGTTCCAGTTAGTATTCCAACAGGAAACATCAGTTATCACTGTAAGTAATAATCAGTGCTAGTCAAAACTTGGTTTAGCGTACTATCTGGGAAATTAGCAGCCAGTTTGTTTGAGAAATGTGTCGACCCGAACAGTAAAGTACACCTCATAATGACATTCTTAACCTGACTCACTTCTGAAAAATGACGAATCAGCTTTCTTCATAGCTCTAACACGGGATCAATAAGGTTTCCCATTTCGGAATTAAAGTCTACATAAATATCCCAGAAACTGTTTTGGTAACAGAAAAGGGCTAGTAAAATGAACTTCGTTCAGCAGAAGAACCAGTGTAGTAATAGGTAGAGTGGCGGACAACAAATCCATTTGAAGGTTGTGAGTTCGAATCACACTGCAGACTAAAATCTTTTCTAGCTACAGGCTCGAAGTTGGTCATAGCGGGAGACCTGTTACTAATCTTGATTGAAAAAATATAGACACCGTAAGCATAAGTAAATCCAAGCGCAAGTGTTTCGGATTCTCTACAGGTCTTTCACAGGTGCAACTTATTAAAGCAATAACCGCACATTCCTTCAGCACTCTGGGAAAGAACTTAAACTCATTCACCGAAATCCATTGTTTACACATTGCAAACAGTTTACCATGGTCTTGTTGGTGCCCCTCTGAACAAACATTAACAATGATAAAGCAACAGATCTTTTATTTTTTTGTTAATATTCTTGGCAATCTTCAGATAACTATATTTCAATCCTACATTTCACAAACTTTTGCACATGAAAATAAGTTGTTGAGGTTGTTTGAGTGGCGGATGCCACGAAATTTTGCAAATTTTCAACGATCTCAACCGGATATTGTAAACGACTCGGGCCAGGAAGTCCATTTTGGGAGAAACTGAATAATGGATGGCGTAAAAATAAAAATCTAACTTGACTTTTCTAAAATGATGTATTTGCGTCAACTACGAAAATGTCAACGATTATAGAACAAGGGAAGAAAACATACCGTAACAATGAGTGATATGGGGTCACTTTTTATTTATACATTTTCTACACTAGTGAATTTCTGTCCTGAGTTATTCAAGCTCGTAATATTGAACTAGTGTCAGTCTTGGGAATAAACTTTCGTTCCTCTTGTTCCTTGTTTGATTTTTAGCGACTGCATTACATTCCCGAGCGATAATTTTCTATGACAAGAAGGTAACCGTTAACGTAACATTGTTACGTAACAAATACCTTCTTTATATGGATTTTAGATTTACACAACAATGCATACGCCGCGCCACAAGCTGGCACTCAACCCCAAAATTTATAACAGCATTCAAATCTGCCGTAGTAGACCTTTTATAAATTATTTATTCCATAAAACATAAATTCTCGGTATTCAACAATTAATGTCATCTGCAGCCTATGTCCTATCTCCGAGTATAAAGGGTTCTTACTGTGTTATAATGGTATAGTTTCTCCCTAAAATAAAATTATTTCATATTATTTGGTGGTTCACGGCACCACCCGTGTGTGTGCCTATGAACCTGAGTATATCACGCTCACACATACTAGAATGCACTTGACGTTAACCAGCGACGTGAACTACGGCACCACTTCACGAAAATTAACGAAGTCAGCCGAGTGAGTATCGTCTGCATGCCGAAGGATGACCACGGAACAAATTAAGAGGAGTTATTGCATTCTGTCCAAGCTCGCTATTGCCATTTAAAACCATGGTAATATTTTAGCTCTAATTCTCTTATCATATGAGATATCATTGTGCTCTTTTTTGTTACATAGATTAAATTGTATGTAACAGTTGTCATTAGTACTTTCCTCCGATAAGCGTAGTAAAAATAATTTTAATTAATAAAAGTAATAATTAAACATCGAATTGACAAACTGAAGGGTCTCCTCCACAGCTGGAAACCGAGTCAATGCACTGTGGAGTGCGGGGATAATTTTACAATCTGTCTGTCAAGTCTCAAAAGTTTGCGCGCGCGTTTCAGAGACGAACCTATGTTTACATGTTGTGTGTGTGTGTTGTGTCAAGGTTACTATATTCTGTTGTGTGCAGTTGCAGAGTGGCTACGACGTTCCAGCGTTCCAAAGTCGACTGCAATTTAACTCCATTTGCCATTCAAGCATCGCGGAAGTATTGCAGTAAAACAGTCCCAGAAGTATAGGATTCATCGTTTATACTGAATCAACGTCTGTAGGGATGTCTGAAAGCTAAGTTCACTATTATTGTTTTCAAGCAGGAAAAGTTTTAAACAAAATAACTTATAACCGAAGTTTACACGCTTTATTGATGAGAACTATTTTGGGCGGAATTTCAAGGTTGCCATATCTGATATGAGAGAATTATCTAAGGGGAAAAAAATAATTCGATGAGAAAGTTAACGTTCTGTGTGACTTGTGGAAGAAGGACAGTAAGAAATTTATAGTATCTTTTGTGTGAATACGTCACCTATGAGTGTGTGGTAGAACTTTCCTAACAAATGACAAAACAAAAGGAAAATGTGTAAGTACCGATAACGATATTTAATGCAAAGTGGAAACACTACAGGATGAATTCGACTGATAGACGAGTGGCCACACCTACACTACCCTTCTCCCCGCTCCCAGGACACTCAAATCTGACATCCTCGAAAAGAAGTGAGGGCTCTTAACGCGCAAATGTTTACGGAAAAACAACAACATTTTTAAAGTTTATATTTATTTGAAATGAAAAACACTTACCTTATTTATACCGAGGAATCCATGTGTTGAGGTTATAACGTAGGCTGCGTTGAATTCCCAGATGAGATACAGATAAGTGGGAGGAAGCGAGTTAAAAAAAAGTAGTGAAGTTCGATCATGCGAAATACTCCAAATATACACATCACATTACAACTGAAGTTTCCTCTCTCTCTCTTCTTTTTTTTTTAACGAGTTTCCAGATGAATTATTATACATAACATCATATTTTAAATAAAACTTTTAAAACGCAAGTTCCAAAGGAAACACTCCATAAAATATATATACATCACCTTTCGGCTTCAGTTTTAAAACGCAAGTTTCAAGCAAAACACACACAGCAACGAACTAAGCAACGAACGACTGTTTTCCCGCTAGAATATAGGAAAACGAACTACTATTCTCCCGCTAGAATATAGGAAAAGGAGCCCTCAGCCCGCCAAGCAGTTAACCAGAAAAATAAACCCAGACAGCAGTTTCTTCATACCTAATAGGTTAAAAAAAATGCCGGTGGTAATCAGAATTGGTTCATTTCAAATGTATTATCAAAATACTGTATAATTAAATATCATAGGGTATAGGATTCTGTTTCATTTAAATAACATTTAAAAAAAATGCCGCTCCGACGCAAGGAGAGTGACTTGACGTTAACCAGCGACGTATTTTGTTCCGTGGTCATCCTTCGGCATGCAGACGATACTCACTCGGCTGACTTCGTTAATTTTCGTGAAGTGGTGCCGTAGTTCACGTCGCTGGTTAACGTCAAGTCTAGAATGCAAGGTAACTAGCAGATAACGTTATGGCTGCCGCTGCTATTATCAGCTGTGGAACTTCTTACAGCACTCTCCAGGTCACTCCGTCCGGCACATTCGTTACTATGACATCTTCTATCGCAATTTTGTGCTATTTGCAATGGTCTAGGGGAGGCACTACAGTTTTCCAGCTTGTTAGGCTTGGCACTTCCAAAATATTAACATAAAAGCAATTATCGGATTTTTGGCACTTAAATATTTTTCCATTTTCAGTCTTTTTTTTTGTCCAACGTGACAGGTTTTATTTTTCATATTTGAGGTACAGGTGGATGTTAGTTGAAAGCCTCACAACCACTTCAAGGTCTCCACCATCTGCGAGGGCCTCTAGTTGTTTTAAAGTTGGTAGAGGGACGCAAGATCGTTTGTACCTTACGATCTTGCGCCGGAGAACCAACTGACTCACACAACACACAGCATTAGGTCGACTGTGTGTATGCGACTGGTGTTCGCGAATCTCTCTCTCTCTTTCTTTCTCTCTCTAATCTTACTTGATTGACACTAGCATTTAGGCCTGAGAACGAATCAACGACCCCATGAAACATGGTGTACTTTTGACACAAATCCAATCAAATGGGTCGGTGTGTTTCAACAACGCCTGAGGGCTCCGGATAGGCCTATTTTACCCACCTCTCGCCGGCAAGAGCTTACACTGATTGCGCATTCCCTATGACCCTTCAAAGTCCCTATCCAAAGGTGTAACCGAATCCAACGGTGCACCGTCGAGTGCACTATTTGCATCGTCCCGTTGTACCCTGTTTAGCCCCGTTGTCCGATTTCAAACGGTAGATGGCACTACTGTAATAACAGTTGAAAGCCTAATGGACGCAAGGTACATGTATGAATGTTGAATACCTAATTCCTAAGAAATGGGAATTGAATTGAATTGAATTTTTATTTAAGTTTTTTTGGCAACTTTGGCTCAGGCCGAAGAAAGTAAAATGTTAAACAGAAAGTTATCAACAAATGTTATAACTATATTGCAACGGTTTACTAAATGCATATCGTGAGAAAATAATAAATTTCCTCGAAGAATGATATCTGAAAATATGCAACATCTTACTGGATTTCTCCAAAGGCAAATAGGAGGGGGGGGATTTTTCATGATCATTTTAACAGTAAAAATTTTAAAGTTATACTCAAAAATTTTTGGGGGGTGATCCCTCTATCGGGGTATGAGAAAGGGCAGAACCCTATGTGACATATCAAATCAAGGCACTTCTGTTGTTTCGGTTTGAAGATCTTAATGTAGTAAAATAATAATAATAATAATAAAAAAAAGAAAATTCGTTATGCAAACCTGCACATAGAAACACAAGTGAAGACGCGAAAGTAGATATTCTAGGACAGCAATTCAAACAGATATCTGCATTCGGTAGGTTCGGGGTCGATATCTATGGCGTACCTGAAGTTTTTCCGTGTTTTGTTGGCATACCAGGTAAATACGGGGATGATACTTTGAAACTAGGTCACCTGTGGTCGACTCCCTCACCTATCACTCAGATATCTGCAGACTCTAAAAATTTAAATTAATCAGGTAGCAAGTCATGGTCACATCTCTAGGGGTTTCCTTGCTGCTGTGTAGATAACCCCTAAGCATAGCGCTAAAATATCTCGTGAGACTACTATTACAAATTGTACTAAACTTGTCTCTGGACTATTTTTTCTGTAAGAACTATGGTAGCCGGCTGGTCGGATACAATCTTGTACTCAGGTTAGGTAAATTTACTTTCGAAACAGTAAATATTTTTTTTTTTTAAATCCCATCTGCGACCTTGTACATGTAAACTTTATTGATACAATGGTGGACCATGTATCGTAACTCCGGAACT
>JAGDQP010052637.1:1434-13742 GCA_022664845.1 Lepisma saccharinum | reverse complement strand
TTTTTTAAAGAAAAAGTCCAAGAAAAGGTATATATATATATATATATATATATATATATATATATATATATATATATATATATATATATCTGAACTGAGGGTAGTTTTCGTTTCAGAGGATGATGCTCGGAGAAATTACATAGAAACTTTCCATAATTTCTGCCCTCCCCCCTTTAATTTCTTCTCCGCCTTAAATTTCTATTGTTGTTGGTTTTCTTGACCTGGTGATGTTTTCATTCGATTCAGCGTAACAAAAAACCTATAAATTGACACCTCACATGCCTATTTCACGCAACAATGGAATTCCAATACTTTTCCCCTTCCCCCTCCAAAAACACCCTTCCCCCTCCAAAACACCCTTCCCCCCTAAAACGTTTATGCACTATTCGGTTTTGTGAACCTCATGTCTAAGGTAACTTATTTACCAACGAGCTAAAACGAGTCACACGGGCGAGCCAAATATCAAACTCGACTCGACCCGAAAAGCAGTGACTCGACTCGAGAAAATTACCTCTGGCTCGACTCGTGTCCATCCCTAGGTAGATGCCGACCATCTGACATCTAACGACGTTTTCTCTGGTTTACTTTAGCCATGTCGGATAATACTGGGAAGGAACCTTAAGTTCTGAGTCTTTACTTTTCACTTTTCTTCGACCACAGAAGACAGACTGACCTCAGGTGCTATTCAATTAGAAGTGCTAGTTTCAATAAAAGATTTATATAAATCATATAATATATATAATTATATATAATATTTATAATATATATATTAGTTTCGTATTATATTTTTGAGTGTTATACTTTTTTCATAGAATACTATGTGGGTATGCAAATTTAGTGAACGTTTGTTGTGTGTTCACTGAGTTTACCAAGTTATGCTAATTCCAAATACTGACGCATCTGCGGTAGTGTTTATGTATTGAAATCCCTAGGGGCAATGAGTGTTCATAATTACTGAACTATGCACTGCTAGATGATGATGTTTGGTACTGTCATACCGCTGCCGTAAGCTATATCGCACAGTCCTTGATTTTAGTGTATTATGTGAAACACCTGGGTATTTTAATTTGAATTTTGTTTATGGTGAGGATATCAACTCAGGGCGGGCTAGGTGGAGATATCATTTTGGAAGGTTCAGGGCGTAGTTTTCTAGGTACCATCCCGGGATTTACCTGGTCATTTTAAAATTTTCATGTCAAGTACTCATTATTATTTAAACCAACTCTTTACAAATTATGTCTATTGTGGTTAAAAGTGATCAATTTCTAAGTTTTCATTGAAAAATGTTCCTTCAAAGCTTTAATATTAATAAATAACAATTATACATTATATTCAATCGGAGCGCAAACAATTTGCTCTTTGATTTCATTGTGTTTGGCCGATGTTCTTCTAAAATTGTAAAGACACTTGTCTAACTATCCGCAAATACACTATTTTACACATGTCACAAATAGAACTATCGTCTATGCTTTCTAGAATTCGGCTGGTGTGTAGTCTTTCCATAATTTTCACAAGGTCGAAAAAAAATAAGGTTGAGATTAGTATTGACTCTTGAGGTTAAGCACCCGTACTGTTCCTTTTTCAATGCATAGTTTTCCAATTAAAGACACGTTATAGCGTTGAATGCTTAAAAGCCTACATTTTCTAAATGTAGGATCTGTGTGTTCATGATCTATATATCTTGAGGAAGATTTCTTTTCGTAATTTTCTTTTGATCACATGTCAAGTGGTACCTTTACCCTGACATTCTCTATCTAAATTAAGTAATTAGTTACTTCGTTCTATGATCTTGTACTATATAAGGGTCATTTGAAAAGCTGACGGTCAACAGATAAGATAGTTCTTAGTACGCTGTATAGTAACATTAGCTTGTAAGTAACTCCAGTTTCCGATGAATCATTCAGTTTTTTTTTCAGCTATGTGTTAAAACAAAGTTATTTGGGCGCACGTTTTGAAATGGACAAAATTGAACATCTGTTGTGATTAGATTTTTTTTCTTTAAAAGGGGAAGAGGTTTTGCGACAACAAATTTTTAGTGATACACAAAATATGTTACAGAATGGTACACTTCAGTGTTTGATAGTTAAGAAATGGGTTGCTGAATTTGAACATTTGAACATGGTCATGCAAGCTGTGAAGATGGCATATGTGCTGGACATCCAAAGGCAACGACAGAAGAAATAATCCACACAGTGCACGATGTTGTCTTGCAGAATCATGAATTGAATATGTCCGAAGTTGCAAGGACTGGTGACGTCTTAGATAAACATACGTACAGTTCTTTTTATTTCTTGAGAACCTTTTTTTAAAACACTTCCCCCAGAAACACCCTACTGCGCCAAGGAAGTAACAGGGTCCTGTCGTAAAATATTTATTTCCCTCCTGCTTTTTTGCAGGGTTTACATCCTCTAGAAATTTAGTTTGAATTTGTTTCTGTAAGTGTGAGGATAAGAAAATCAGAATGTCCAAATTTTTGGACCGTGGTTGTCTGGTTGGTGTAAGTCCCGAAAAATGGCAGAAATATATTAAACATGCAGAAAAGTTTGAAGCGAAATAGGGGCCTAGAATCAGTTTTCGAAAACAGATGTACGCGTCTTTTATTGAAGTGTCTGACTCAACGGAGGAGAACAGCGATAACACGGATGGTCTAAGAACGGATACAGGATAAATCTTGAAGATAAGTTCATAAATTTTATGCATTTATATATTTTTTTCAGCATGATAAACATATCACTCGTCAAATTATCTTAATCATTTCTAAGGACGAGTACCTAGTGTTAACGTGGTATACGAACCAAATTCTAGTTTTAATCCGAGGTAGAGTGCGGTGCGGAGACGAACACGCGATGCCTTGCACTACAAGAGCGGTTCTTCTGGCTTGACGGTAGCTGGAATGCAGGACTTCACCATATCCTCAGCATAGTTATTTTTTCTCGATAATACAAAGAACGCATGTCACCAGCATCCTACATAAAAGAGAAATTATTTAATCCTGTTAACCTTTGCAGTTAAGTTTGATTCAGAGGTAATCGAACTTAATGCAACCATAGAAATCACTTTTATTTCTGATTTACATCACATAGAAAAGAACGTGATGTTATGTGGTTAGCTTTCTATGCCCTGGAGTAGCTCAACGAAACAAAATACCCGCTGAGACCTCCCAGAGGACTCCTAAATCTGATGTGATGCGACGGAACGAAATGTTTTGCAACACGTTGTTCCCAGTATGGGTGGAATAAGCAAACCGCAGAAGAGCTTCGCAAGCTCGGATTAAGAGCAAATGGAATTTGCTAATATAGGAACAGAGAAAAAAGGGATTATATATATATATATATATATATCTATATATATATAGATATATATATATATATTGAACCTCAGAAATAAACTATGTGTAGGTAGCGTCACTGGGGTAATCAGCGTTGGAACGTGATCCATCAAAATAATTAGCAGTTACAGGTGCAAAAGGTCTCGCAGTTGACAGGAGTGGGAACAAATGAATCTAAAAGTAGTCGCTTAACAATGCAAAGGTCAGAATATATAGTTTTAAAAACTCGACGTTGATTTCAGTTGTTGTGTACTTAAAAAGAAAAGAAAGAAACGCTTCAGATAATTATGGTGTATGTGATCTAAATACAGATGATCTCATTTTTCTTTGATTTGTGATTTTTACCAACCATACTCACGTTTGAATCCGAAGCAGAATGCGGAGCGATGTCTTTCACCACGAGAAAGATCTTTCCCGTGCCTCTTCATCTTTCACCCTTCGTATATTACGTAAATAATTAATTAACCAGATTTTAAGCAGACATGTAGGCAATATGCGTAGGCACTTCGAAACTAAAAATACGAGGATTATGTTTCTATATAAAGATTCTTATCGCAGAGGACATTAAAATTGACTCTCCATTACAAGATGATAGTGTTTCAAACCTATCATAGTTTACAATTACTGTGTGTAGTTTCACATTAAACATATTTTACTGTATGACTAAACCATCTGTATCATCTTGGTATTAGCAGTTTCTTATGTTTATACCAATACATTTCATGTTTTATTGTGGAGATTAACATTTTCATTGTTATAGCTCAAAGATCAACGTTCAAAATGACTGTTCCACTTCGCCCCTCACCCCTAATCATGAGAAAGTAAGCGCACCACAAACATTGAACTTTCAGAGAGACTCTCCACACTTGTGTGTGTACATCTCATCACGAAACTAACAGTTTCAGCAAAAATGTATAGGTCAAGCTGCAAAATAAATATTTCTTTTTAGTGCAGATATTTTCTTGTAGTTATGGCGCATTATCGTTGGTTACTTCTGCTTTGGAACTACGTATTCTTGAGTATATGCTCCTAGGAACTTTTCGCTGGTTTTTGGCGTCGATCTTTCCTTTCAATTAACCGTGTAATATTTGATATTGTCTCTAAACATGTGTAAATGTTCTAATTTACGTACATTATCACGATTATTACAACTGTCCTCCACCCGCCTCTCAGACTATCGTCGTTTTTTCTTCAATGTACTCATATTCCGTAACTGAGCGTGTTTGCATAATTCAATTCTATGGATACTTGTTAGTTTTAGAATATAATCTCCCATCTCACCCCTTGTTTTCGTTTGGCCGTTCCTTGCCTGCCGTGCATATCCGTAATTGAATTCTCGCTGCGATAACTATTGCTACTACATTTTTCTGTCCCAGAAACCCTCGTACTGACTGCATGGTTGGTTTATATTGGAGCGATAGCTAATTGACCGCACTAGTGCCCCCTCTGGTGACTGAATTAGTCTCCTGCAATGCCATTTATAGGGTTGAATGATTTAATCGATCATCCAATAGATAATCAAAACATGCTGCGGAATTTCATGTGTTTGTTCTTGTCTGTAAAACGCTAAAATTAATGAACTTATATAATAAATTAAGACACATTCGTTGTGTGTTGGAAATTTGCTTTTGCCATGGAAATCCAAAGATTTTAAAAAATACATATAAATCTCATGCGTTGCATGTTCAGTTCCTTACGCTTTAGTATTAAATTTCAATTTGATTAGGTTGTGCACAAGATACCTGGATACTTGTACTCTTAGAGACATGCTAAAAATTCGTCATTTATCAAGTTCCTAAAATGGATTCGACAGAGCGAAATAGCTTGGGCTTGTGCTGAAGTCTTGTAATCGAGCTATAATGGAGGCAGAATTGTCTAAAGGAACGACTTCAGTAGCGAGTAACATCATATGTTCGTTTGTGTATCTGCTCTCTACCTTGGATCCAAACAGAGCTTTGTGCGGACGATCCCTCTTTTATAGTAGATTCCGTGCGTAGACGCTTCGTGTTCGATTAAGACAGAATCACAATTCCTCTATACGTATTTCGCTTTTAGAGTTGGCATTTTATTCTTGTGGTTCTCTGGATAATTGGAATCGTATTTTGAACTATAACGTGGATGAAACTGCATGAAATAGGGAGGGAATCTAACGAACAGTTTGTTTTTACAAGACGCAACTCTAAGCAGAAATAACTGCTCGTAAAGCATAGTTAATCCGTATTGCTTCACTATGTATAGTGTTTGATAGGTGGTCCTTGATTTTATACATATTTCTTCTGGTTTTACTGTCCATAATTGTCTGGTTGAGCGTTTCAAAATCTCTAGTATCGCTCTTCAGAGTATAACTGTTTTTTTTTCATGTGGAGAAGTGCAGTGCAGTAAATGTGTGGGCCTTTGCTCTTCCCTTGCTTGCTGATTGGCCCGATAACCATGAGAACACATACAGCGGTGATAGAAAGAACACAATACTTCATGGTTCAAAATATTGAATCTTAAAATACTTGTGGAACAAGGAAATCGTAGGAAATATCTGGAATGTGTTCTCGATGTGAAAGCATCTCGTTTTATACTTATATCCTTTGTCACTTGCTCTTTCAAACACTCGGGAACTTCAAGCTTTCACCCTCGCGAGAGTTCTCATCCTTAGTAAGACGAAAGGATGCATGGCTGGAGATGGAAAAGAACCTGAGATTGTCTTCCTCTGGTTAAATGAGAAAAACACACAATATTAAATGTAGATTTGTACGAGAAGCCATAATTTTCTTTTTATTTGTAATTGTTTAAAAAGTGGCGTTCTTTAGGTGCAGTTGGTGAAACGCCATTTCGCTTGTTATTATGTTGTGTTGAATAAATTAAAATATTTAAGAATTAACAATGTATCACCATGAGCTGAAATCAAGGCAAACCTACCATGGCACAGTCAATCAAAAAACGAAATATTTAAGGTTTGATACGGCGATATGCTCTAACTATATGGTTTGCGGAACTCGAAAGTTTATGGCCGCAGTAACATACGTTCACCATTGGATTCTATTCTAGGCAAAATCAAGTCAGTTTTCATCAGGAACACCTACATCTCGAATAACCCTACTAATATTGTTATCCCAATGACGTTTCGGTCTTCGCAACTGCCTTTTTCCAACCTGCTTTCCAACCATAATGGAATATAATGTCTGTTTTCTCCCATTAGAGCTACATGGCCTGCCCATCTTACAAGAGACACTCACCAAGTGACAGCCTGATTTGGATAAAAATTCGTATGTAGGTACAGTGGCTAGGTAAACCTTCACAGCCAAAATTATAGCTGCGATGGACAATAAATAACGACAACGGGACTCGAGAAAAATGGAACGTAGAGGGCAAGTAAATCGAGTAGAGTTAGGAAAACGCTTTTTCTTTTACAAACTTTTGTATATATTGAAAGCAAATGGGTATTAATGAATACTTCAACAAGAAGTGATACATGCTGGAGGGTATGGCAATGACCGCCGTCTTGAAAGCGTCCATTTTGACTGCTTCAAATGTTTTTAATAGTAAGTGGGCCATGTGATATATCAGTCTGTTCTGTAATGTGCAAAGAAACCCAATGATGAAGTTAGTTTTCGCATAACTCTAATCTTGTACGACAAAAGTGACACGTGAAATTGACATGGAGAATGATAAAAATTCGATTACCCATTTTTCCGGCAGGCCGGGTGCAATTTTTTGTTGGGCTCGGATTGAGCTGAAAAGTGTGGACGTGGATGTAGAATCGGGCCGGGTCTGGCCGAGCCCGAATGCAAGGCTCTGTTTGCCACTAGATCACAGCGCCTGTAAGGAACTTTTATTGAGTCAGTGTATGACATTGCTAGAAAATTGTAACTGTTGTCTGAAAGTATGTGTATTATTCCTCATTATATTCTTTACCAAGCGCCACCGAAAGTTTAACAATTGGAGACGTTAGCTATTGAGTGCACAATAAGACATGAAACTATAAAAACACTGTGGATTCGAATTTTATTTAGGGCGCAACTTTGGCTTAAGCTGAATGAATGATGGCGGAATTAGTCGAATGAAGAAAGTGGGAGGAAATGGAAATCCCCGAGAAAATCCACACACACGGTACTTGTCCACTACAAAGCCCACATGGTACGAGCTGGGCTCGACCAGAGATGAGCGCTCTACCACTGAGCCATTGCAGCCCATAAACATTCTGAAAATACAGGTTTGTTTTTTTATTATGTTGCTCCTAGATCGAAGATGTTTTTTGGCCACTTTTAATCTTCTCAATTAGTCGTTAAACTTTGAAACTAACAAACTAAGTTTAGGTCAACTTTGTTTCTGTGTAAGTGTGAAATCTGTGTTTCCAAGTGACACAGTTTCTTTATTTGATTGGTGCTTAAGTAAAATTGTTAAGTGTTGTCCTTTTTCTCTAAGAGTTTGGAAGTGTTTTTTTGTGGTTTTAGTTTAGCAACTGTGTGTGCGTGGGCAAGGAAAACCGTCGCTTTCCTAAGCGCTCGTAACTGGAAGCTGATAAATGACTCGACTAGAATGTCACTGACTAGCAATTTGCAGCAAATGTTGTATCATTTCGGGAAGAGGAAGCTATAAAACACAGGTAAGGGGAAATTACTCTCCCTGGAGAGCGTTACAGTCAGACATGACAAGACTTTTTTAACCTTCAAATTACTTTTTTTTTTCAGTCGTATGAAGACTGATGTTTATTTCATGTACAGGATGCGAATAAACAAGTAGGATATTTGTTGCAGAGTTTCTTTTACATAGTAGTGGTATGGTCTTTATATAGAACAATTTAACAGTATATTTCTTTCGGAACATCAATGCTACTACTTTTCTTTTACATTTAACAACTACAACCAACATAGGAATGCAATAGCTTGTATACGTTTATAAACACTTTTTATTTGTGTTTTATAGCAACTTAAGATTTTAGATTATCTCGAGAATAACTCTTTCACTTTCCACTGGTTAAGGAAGACGAAGTTAGCGGCTCAACTTCGTGGTATAGTGGTTACGATCACTGACTTCGGATAAGCACTGAGATGGCGGCACGGATTCGAGTTCTCCTTAGGACAGCCATCCTGACGGAATATTTCCAGCACTTCCCCTCAGTCCCATTAAAGGAATGCCCCAAAGATATCTTAAATCTTAGACAGTTATCTAAGGCATTATTTAAATACTAATGAAAAATTGTAAAATTTTGCACGGTTGTCGAGACAGAACTGACTGACACATTCACAAAACTTGATCTCACTTGGAGAAAAGTTATTTTTAAAAGAATAATTATATATTTAATTATTTTAGTGGCTTACATAAACTCAAAAAACATGTGCTAATACTATGTTTTGGTTATAAACAATTTCATGAAAGCGTTTACTTATTCCTTCTTTAACTGCTTGTCTCACAACAAAGGTGTAATATGAATACTCTGCTCCTGTTTTCAATACACACAGTAACTTTGACGTGGTTATTCCTGATTACACGCTAAAATGTGTAGTAGCATCTGTGAAATGACTGCGATGCTCAATTAGGTTTATAGAAATGAACCTAGGTTATATCACAAGAAAACAAAGAAATATTGCGAGCATTTCTTTGTTTATTTGTTTGTGTGGTTGGTTGGTTTCGCTTCTGACGAACTCTATTCAAAATGAACGTATTCAGTATTCTTTTTTCATTCTCTTTTTGATAGATTATATCATGCTCTTTCCAATTTCACGTAATGGGAGCTGTTAGAAAAGAGAAAATATTATAACAATACTGTATGGCTATTACAATCAGCGTGTTAGTGATATGAGAGAGAGACTTCCAACAGTCAGCATGAACGTACACGAAAATCTTTTGCTGAGATGAGTGGATGAAACGCTTCACTTGTTTTGCTTTGCGAAGATTTCTCTTTCATATTATATATGTTTCTCTGGTTTAGTAAGGCCTCAAGGGTGAAAAGCAATTGTTCAAGAAAAAAGGTAGACAATGCTTCTTTGTAAGTCTGTTGCTTATTTTAAGCCACAAGAAGAGCGTACTCCTTAGCTTGTGAAAAGAACATCTGCATCAACAAGAAAAACAAAATGCACGCTGTAAAGAAAAAAAATTAAGAAATGTGTTATTCTTGCCCTCTTCCTTATCTACTTATTTATTATACGTAGAACCAAGGTTCATTCATTATTTTTACAGAAATCCTGTGCTATGCAACAGAAAAAAATATATATATTTACAGGGACCACAGAATTTTCGGCTAAGTTAAATGAAGATCAATTTTTGGGTCGATACAAGATTGACACAAGATCGAATGTAAGAAGAGCGAACGACAAAAGAGCTACTCCAGAAAAGCGACTACAAATAGTGCGAATGATAAAAAAGCGACTAACAAAAAGAACGAATAACAAAAGGGCGAATGACAAAAAGGGCAAATACCAAAAGAGCGAATGACAAAAAGAGCGACTACCAAAAGGGCAAATGCCGAAGAGCGAACGACAAAAGAGCTACTACAAATAGGGCAAATACCAAAAGAGCAAATGACAAAAAGAGCGATTACCAAAAGGGCAAATGCCGAAGAGCGAACGACAAAAGAGCTACTACAAATAGGGCAAATGACAAAAAAGAGCGCCTACCAAAAGGGCAAATGCCGAAGAGCGAACGACAAAAGAGCGACTACAAATAGGGCAAATGACAAAGAGAGCGACTATCGAAAGGACGAATGCCAAAAAACATTCTTTTTATACGGTGACTTGTTCAATTCAGTAGGAAATCAATAACTGTAATTTTGTTTAGTTTTACACTTTTATTAGATTCTATTGGTTAAATGCATTCTCACATGCGACTGATTTCACTTTCTTTAAATGCGCTGCTACTTACCTGTAGAAAAATGATTTATTTCTCAAGCGATGGTTTCATCAGCTGTTCACATCAGCCGCAGGTATTTTAATATATACAGTCCTGAGTTGGTGTAGAATAAGTTATAACTAGAGTAATTGTGGTTTTTTTTTCTGACATGACATGGTAAAGCCACCCATTTCTAATATTGAGACATTCGATTACGTTTTGTGTTGTAATTAACAACGGTGAGTAGTGTTCACTATCAGTGTATGCTCGGTAACGAGTACAAAGGTTAGTTATCACGAATGAATGACACCAATAAAATGTAAGTAAGCTTCCAATAATACTAAAACCTGAATGTAGTTTAATTTAACGCCCGCCAACAATCAATAGTGTTACAATATTTTTATTGATAATTTTCTATTTGAGCTCGAATAACATTAATAATTTCGTAATTTATATATTTTGTTTACATAATTGGACAGCGTTATGCATCACTAGACCAAACGCCAAAATTTCGTTTTGAGATAATTCAGTCTACATACAGTTCATGAGTACTTACTTAACCTTTAGGAATACTTCTTGGCAACCGTTGCCAATAGCTACCTTTTGTCATTCGCCCTTTTTGATAGTGATAGTGATTTTTTACAGTAGTCCATATTATGTCCCAACAGAATGCGCCATTTAGAAAAAAATAAGAAATGGCTCTTGGTCTAGTAATGCACAACGCTGAACAATTTTTTAATCATGCTTCATTTTATTGATATCTTAAACGATGGAAAATGTAGTATAGCTTTCTGACGTCCCTAACGTCTATATTTTAGGCAATAGGCACATTTAATGAATACGAAGTTTCTTATATTAGAGTTGCACTACATAGAAATAGTAGCTAAGTCAACAGAAAAGTCAATTTACATTACATAACAGTGCATAGCCAATGTAATTCTTTATTAAATACTATTTCTTACTTAATAACTCATATTTTCGTGTTTGTTGCTAGTTTAACGCATTATTTAAAAGCGTAGAGAAAGTTAACATTAGCGTGAAAGAGCGCTGCTGCACTTTCGATTTGACCTTTATTTCGGCTATAAATTGTAGATTTAGTTTGGTTTAAATTCATTCGTTCGCCTAAAACATAATATGTTGTCTAGAAATATGTTTTATTAAGTTCATTTTAAAATTATGAAGTGCAGTTACCGGCAAATAGCCACGATTTTTCTCTACAATCGAACGATTTTGGTCTTTACTTGTTAACTGCGGTTAACTACGTTCGCGTCTAGTGTTGCCACCTCACTATTATAACTAGGGACCCTAACGATCTATTTGTACAAATGTTCGCTGATCTAAAATTGTTAATTTTTTATTGTTTAATGGTGAAATTGTATGCTTTTAATAAACAGGATATGTTAACTGGCTTCTCAAAATTATTACAATTAAGAATACTTTTGATGGTTGTAATTACTTCAAAGAGGTCACGCTGGCCAGGTGGCCGAGCGGTCTGCGGCGGTAGGCCATCGGCTCGAAGGTCTCGGGTTCGAGTCCCGACAGGGGCATGGGTGTGGAATTTAACAGCTAAAGGGCGAATCGTGACGGGCCGAAGTCCAAAGTTATTAGACTGGCCGAAGTTTTTCAAAGAGGTCAGAATATCTGAATGGTACAAATTATCGATTCGTTTTGTTCCGATACCATATGTAACGGCAATCGTGAAGAACTTCAGTTTTATCACTTTAGTTTTTTTGTGTATTACATTCTTGAAAACAACTACCGGTAGTTCGAAATAGTAGTAACTTTTATTATATATATGTAATGATATTTTCAGCAAGTGTTACGTTAAATAGCAAATATTAAATAAAATTGTACTTCACGGTGGTGAAAATATAAATCGTAAATAAATGTAGTTCATTCTTGTATTTATTGAATTCCAGTTTATCCTTTTGAATTTAGGTAGAAGTATTTATAAGTGTAGCAATCTTGTATTTCATTTTCTGTATAATTTCTCCGATCCTCAACCCCAGACACGAAAACTACCGGAGAGAGAGAGAGAGAGAGAGAGAGAGAGAGAGAGAGAGAGAGAGAGAGAGAGAGAGAGACGATGTATGTGTGCTTGCGCCATTACTTGTGGAAACACAAGTATATAACGTAAGCATTAAAAGACCTTTTGTTTCAA
>JAGDQP010052635.1:0-13742 GCA_022664845.1 Lepisma saccharinum | reverse complement strand
TTGTCCACTTCTCATATGCAAAGGAGTACTGCGCATAGGGGCCGTTTTCTGCCCCTCAACCGATTTTAATAAAATTTTGCACATAATATCTAGACAATATGAGAGTTTCAATAATCAAAATCCTATGTCCATACCACTTCTGGTTATCATGTAAAACGCGTTCAGAAATAACCGCTTCCGGATTCTATTTTATAGTGTTGTTCAATATAAATTCTGATATCTCCAGAATGGCTTAAGCTGTTAAATCCAAATTTCGATTTCACAGGAAATTTTATGTTGTTTAACCATCAGCCCCCACTAGTTACAAAATGATACTTCGCTCAAATATTCTCCATGTCATGTAGAAGAACGTATTAAAAGTTATTTTGTAACTAATGGGGCAGGTTGTTGGAAGAAACATTTTATACTCTAAAGTTGAGGACCTCACGTGGAAGTATATGTTTGACATTCAGCTAAATAAACCATCATATGTCTGAAACTTCTTATGATATCCAAATCACATTTTGTGTGACAACTACATTTTGTGTTTTTCTGCTATCCCATCGTTCATTACTGACATTTTCTTGTAAACCATTAGTTTTCTTCACAAGTAACTGCATTTTTTATTGCGATATATTTATTTGTAGACGTTTCTCTCACAAGTGCAGACCGATAGACGTTGCAAATAAAACACGATACGGGTGTACTCTATATTAAATATTTGTGTGTTGGGTATTACATGATCCGTAGCCTTCCACTACTTAACTCTGCTATTTGCAGATTCCACCACCCACTGTATTCCTGTTACTATTTTTGATTTATTTGCCTACAAGGTAGTGTGCTGTTTTTGTCCTTTCTTCAGGAACTCGGGCATTTCAGATTGGAAACCAAGACTGATAGAAGATGGAGTCAATCCTGGAAGCCTCTATTGACGACGAAAATGTTTTCCTCTTGAAGACTTGATCGCATTTCTTCGAGCAGTTTCTAAGCATGTGTTCTGATATTTTAGTGTCCGCGCTCCTAGAGTCAGCGAGATAAGCAGTATATATTTTCTATTTCAAACACGGCTGATGTTATCAACTAGAAACTTTTATTGTGATATGTTCAAAATATCGGTATTTGTCACACAAAATATGGTTTGGACATCATGAGAACTTTCAGACACATGATGCTTTATTTACCTGAATTTCAAACATATACTTCCACGTGAGGTATTCAACTTTAGAGTATAAAATGTTTCTTCTAACCATCAGCCCCCATCAGTTACAAAATGGTTTCTGAATATATTCTTCTATATAACATGGAGATTCTTTGAGCGAAGTATCGCTTTGTAACTAGTTCTGATGGTCTTTTATCTGATGGTTAAACAACACAAAGTTTCCTGGGAAAGCTGCATTTTGTATAAGTAAAATTGAACGTTTACAGAAGAAAATTAATTTTTATCTCCAAAACAGCTAAAGATGTAGTCGTTTGGTTTATACCGCAACAGTTTCATTATATTAGTACTTTTCAAATGAAATTTGGATTTAATAGCTTAAGCCATTCTGGAAATATCAGTATTTATTTAACAACACTATAAAAATTAGAATCCGGAAGTGTAATTTTTGGACGCGCTTTCCATTATAGCCGGAAGTTGTATGGGCGTAGGATTTTGATTATTGGAACTCTCATATTGTCTAGATATTACGAGCAAAATTTCATTAAATTCTGTTGAAGAGCAGAAAACGCTTCTTATGCGCAGTACTCCTTTGTTACATGTCTAAGTCTTCTTAATCGTTTTTACCTTAACCGTAATATAACTCTATAAACATCTTCATTTGGCTTCAAAATAAAGATTTGGATTATTTTCAAACTTTCTGGTCGTCTCAATGACCATCTTCAAAATTGGGAGCGATGGTGAATAATTTTTCTGCTCAGTCTTATCGGTTTCGTTTCGTTTTAATATTGACTGTGAAGCACTGCTTTCTTATATCGATAAGTTTATAATATAGAATATTTTCTTGTAATAAAGTAAATTAGAAGTGGCTTGGCCAAAATTATTCATTTAGAAGCAAGGTATTTAAATTCACACGAAAGTGAATTCTTTATCAGTTCCTCTTTCAGAAAGGAATTTACATTACTGCGATAAAACAGATCTCTTTCTCTGAAGACATTTTTTTTTTAAATGTGTCTCCATCTGTTTTTGTTTTACAGAGAGTGTTCATATCAACGTAAAAATGTCCTAGAGTCGATTCGGTTGTTGTCATGTGATGCATGAATTTGTGTTATAAAGGCAACCAATAATGTTTTGTCGGATGTTCACGGGACGAGCTGGACGTACTCCCCACACCGTTCGTTGGTAGGTGAGACAAATAAGAGAAATGATACTTTTTTCCTCTAATAATCGGCTGGTAGTTGTCACCATAGTTAAAGAGGGCCTTCAGTGAAAACAGGTCAAACATAGAAATCCCAGACATTGTTATGAAGTCCTGTATGCTGTAAGTTTAAACTGGCACCGAACACTAGTGCACCAGGAAGAAAAATATGCCAGGAATTCAGTAGGGATGTAGTAAATGAGCGGGCAGTACAACGGGGGTTTATCAAATTTAAAGGCGGTGATGAAACCGTGCAGGACGCACCACGTACAGGACATCCACAAACCATAGAGAATGATCCACTCGAGATATTGTTACTGATAATGGCGAAATGCGGAAACCATTCGACAACACCTCTATTAGCTTGGGAAATTGTATACAATTGGACGATGGGTATTCGCTGACAGCCTCAGAAAACGACACGAGCATATTTATGTTTCATTGTTGCGTCGTCAGTGGGGAAGGATTCGTTTGTGGACAGAGTGCTGACTTGTGATGAGAAGTAAGTTCTTTACGATACTTCACGTCGCCCTCATAATTCGCACCACGCTCATCTCTCACAAACAACCGAAACCACTACTCCATCAATAGAAGATTATGGTCTGTGTTTGGTGAACTGCTCGGAGTATCCTGCATCGCAAAATGCAACCTGTGCTTGCAGCAACTGGAAGGTGTGCATGAAAATATGAAACGTGAGGAGTCAGATATGTCATTCTCTTACATGACAACGCAAAGCCATACGGTGCTAAGGTCACCCGTGACACCATTACCCAGCTTGGTTGGGAAACACTAATACATGTATCATATTCCAGTGACATTGAACTTTTGGATTACTGCATTTTTCCATTCGTTGGACAACCATCTGCGAGTACGACGGTTCCGAAACGAAAAACGAACTGGACGAATTATTTGGTTAACGTTCCGCAGAGTTCTACCATTGTGGGAATCATAGTCTGCCCGAGCGTTGGGGACAGCTCATTGCGGCTGATGGGGACTATTTCTGATTTCCCAGGTACGTCTTTCTTCATGTTATCGTGTTTCTCTTTTTAGGATCAAAATCGGATATAAATCTATTGGTTGCCTTATAAGTAATTGAGAGTTGTTACCATAGAAACACTAAATATTTGAACGTTCTAGTGTGGTAGAAGTCACTATGGTAGACCCCTGTGTAGTTAGAAGGTAATTGGTTTAACCATCTTCACATGATGCGCGAAGATAACTTTTAAGAAATTAGTCTCATTACCGTGGAATCATTAATTAGTTTAATATTTTAATATGCCTAAAATCTTAAGAGCACTCCCAAGTATGGATAAATATGGTTTAAACGTTCGTACCATAATAAAGGGAAATGTATGTATTGTATCAATTGGTAGCACGTAAGCAATAAATGGCAATAATTCTATTAAATTGGTAAAATGTAAACTGAATTATGTAAAGATTGTGGTTGGAATCGGGTTAAATATTCCTACGTCATGCTGGAATTTGTGTTTAATTATTGAGTCTTGTTACCTTGCAAACGTAAACAATATTATATCTAATATGATTAAAACTTAAAATAAGTTTGAAGCAAGTTAATATAACCATTCTCACACGAATATAAGTTTTAAGAAACTAGTCCCGTTACCACGGAAAAGGAAATGAGATGGAAATTATGCTAAGGTTAAAAATGGAAGGGTGTAAGATTACCAGTATCAACAAGCAAATGTTTATTGAAATCGACCGAGCCGAACTTACATGATGGTGAGAATGTGTTTAAGGTAAACGACAGTTACCACGGAAATCGTATGACTGCTCGCCATTTACAAGCCTTTTAAACCTTCTCCAGCACAACCATTATCAACGTGAAGAAACTGGTGGTCATTGGTCCAGAAACATCCACGAAGAAAACGGAGAAAAAGTTTATGTGTGGACGCAGAAGGAGAAGCTGTTTATAAGCTGCTAACCATGGATATTCAGAATCGGTACCACCTTAATCTTTGTGTCACTGAACTCGTGTCATCACTCTCAACAATGTGGTACATGGCGGGAGAAGTTTTTTTTTCAGTTTACTAATAAACACGCACATTGACATATGCCCATTATTATATGTGATAGATATTTATAACGCGGTTACCATGAAAAACGGAGGATACTGCCATGGTGTTTGTGTCTATAAACTCGTCTCGTACCTGAGAGTCAGAGCCGCGTAAGTCATAAATCCTTGTTTTCGCGAAAAAAAGAAAAACTTTCTGTCACATACAAATTGAATGGAGAAACTAAATAATAGACTTACTTTTTTTACATTATTTAACATGTTTATAGAGGACGACGAGACGAGGACATGAAGGAGGACAAGGAATATAGAGGGTACTATGTTTATAGATGTTCCAAATTATTTTAACTGAAGTTCAAAAACTAGTAAAGTGGAACGTTGGTAAGTCGAACCTCGATAACTCAATTCCTTGATAATTCGAATTTTATTAATTCCCCTTCACCTTCCCTATTTCACCCCATGTTAATTTACCTCTACAAGTCGAATGCTGTGAAGTAAAAAACCTCGATAATTCGAATTCCTGTTGTTTTCTGGATGTGTCCTTCAATCTTTATAACTCAACATTTTTTGCTAGAAAACCTCTACACATCGAAGTTACAACATAAATAAGTCGAAGTTTTATTCTGGTAAATCTTTGTAAGTGGGAAGTTTCGGAATTTGAACGATCTGAGCCAAGCACCCTCGGTGACGATAATTTCGAACTTCGTACATTGTCATTTTAGTAGAGCACTATCCAACGGTTAGAACGGGCGTGAGGCGTAAGTGTTGTCCGAGTGTCTGTTGCGTCTTGATCATGATCTCGAATCTCGCCATGTCGAATTTTGTCTTTTCCCTTTCAGATTCGAGTCATCGAGATTCCACTGTATTAATTTCTTCCTTTCGTTTAAAAATGTATAAAATGGTATCTGAGAGATTGCTTTCTACAGGATAATAATTAAGCAGAGCGACTAAAGCCGATCTTTTGAGTAAGCTAATATGTGGTCAATTACAGCAGTAACACAATTGTCAATGATAATCTTTTCTGCTGATGGACTAGGATTAACTTTAATATTCATGACTTTATGCTCGGCCCTAGAAAGATGTTCTGGAAGGAAACGTTATTTGAGCCATTTGGGGGAAGACGTGCTATTTCGATAAAATGCGGTATAAGCTAATAAAATATAAGCCGTTTTAAATAAAAACTCTAGTGGGTTCCAAAATAAACATTAGGTTTTATCCACTTTTCAACAATATAACATAGGCCCTTATTTGCGGTTTTGATCGTTGACTCAACAGAGTGTTTTGGTTAGCAAACATTACCAATTTTGCTAGCTGAAATCTCAATTGGTCCAACGTGAAGTTACTGTTGGCGGTACCATCAACAGCTACCCAACCAGTGTGTTATTTGTAACCGGTGTGGTGGTGGGGAATTACAATGCCCAAGCATACCCACACCTTTTATAATAGGGCCGCGGTGGCTAAATGGTATAGCGCTTACCTCTGGTGATACGGATCGTCGGTTCGCTCCCTGCTCATGCTATGTGGGCTTTGTGGTGAACAAACACCGTGAGCACGGGTTTTCTCGGGGTAGTCCCGTTCTCTCCCAATTTCTTTATTCTATCAATTCATCCCATCATCATCACTCCGGCCTTAGCCAAAGTTGCCTAAAGGTCTTACAAATTAAATTAAAAATAAGACCTATTATATAGTAGTGGTCATAAATACACAGATTTTTCCTCCCTACAAGAAAACAGGTAAGAGAGATACCAGGGAAAACACACGAACTGCCAAAAACTTTTCCAATACAAACAACGCTCTGTACCCAAGAATGCCAACCATATTATCCAGTTGGCCCAACGAACGTTGCTACTAAGTTGGTAATTTTTTACAAATTGCTGAACTAGCAAAATCCATTTCTCTAGTGAAAAATAAATCATAATACACAGAAGAGAGTGTTTTCCTAAAGTCGTTGATAGGAATTGCGAGCTGTTTTTATAATTGAAGTTTTTGTACATACAAATAAACAACAGTAGGCACTTCTACTTTATTTTAATATACCAAGAAAAATCTTTCCAAATTCCATAATTTTGACTGAGTTTCACTCCATTTCTGGTATGATCTGTCCACACTATAACTGTGTAAACAGATTATATAAAAAATGTAGTGAATTTAAACAAAACATGGAATTTGGAAGAGATTTTTCTTGCTCTCATGAAAGAAAGAGTCAGAATTGACTTATTTTTTAGGCGTGAACTGGATGGATAAAATTTATATTTTCATGTGTTTAGTACAAAAACTTTTTCCTGGTCTTTAACCATTTAAATTATCTACTTGCTTTGTTTGTTGGATTTCATTTATATTAAAATAACATGAATTTGGATAAAATTTTAGGTTATTAAGTAACACTACTGGACAGGATACCAACTTGAAAATTATCATTACCAATAGCGGCGCAACAGGGAAAAGGCGAGCTGTGGTATCGCTCCGAGCCGCAAGTGTCGAGGGGGGCCTCCGCCGCACAGTGGGGCGAAATAAAAAAATCTAGAACAAAATCCCAAAATTCAAATTTTTAAAATAAACTCAAAAAACATCTTATGTTGTAGTTAAATGTCTAATAGACACTAAACTACTTCGTTCATAATTCTGAAGCCCATAATCATTCGTGCATGTGCGGTCAAAGTTGCCCATTTTTTCAACATTTTCGGAACGCTTTTATGTACATGTGTTTGCAGCTACGACTGAGAAAACATAGTAGGTTTCCTAGTTCGGCTACAGTGCAATCATATCTTTAATGTAGTTGGGAGCTGCATCTTAACATTTTTGTTATATAAATTATATACGTACATTGAATATTAACGTAAAATTTTGGATGATATTCCCAATTTAATCGAACCCAGAAAAAAAGCGAAGCGAGGCGAAGCTCTGATTTTTCGTTAATATAAAGTTTAAGATAAATACTTTCACTGCATTTATCATTCAACTGCCACTATCTGCAACCTTGCTTTGTTTGTTGGATTTCATTTGTATTAAAATAACATGAATTTGGATAAAATGTTATTGGAATTTATCATAAAATGCGTTGCTCGTGTAAATACTTGGTGATGATGAGTATAGAATTCGCACCTTTTGTGAATGAAAGATAACGAAGACGTGAAGCGGAGATAGCGGTTAATACTACGTAGCTGCGATTGATACATGTTCTTCGATTTCCATTTGCTCTCAGAATTTAATAACTAATTTGGAGAGAACTAATAAGTTAGATTTTCGCCAGGGATTCTTTCAAGGAGTTGGAGTAGACCAACAAGAAACTCTGAATAGGCGTGTATTTTTGCCAGTAACCCTTGGAAGAATAAAACTATACCATAAGTTCTTCATTGCGAATAAATTAAACACTAACGTACTAGTAGGAATTGATTTCCAGGAAACTAATCAGTGTAGTGTGGATCTACCGGAAAGAAAATTTTTACTTTTGAATAAGAAGTTTAGTGTATCGATAAACTTGAAAGACTTTGTTCCATTTGTACAAACAGAGACTACTGCTTGTAATGTCAATTTCAGGTGTGTGTCCAGAGTCAGTTGGTCGCCAACACAAATGAATAATCACTCGTTATTTTAAATCGGTAGGGCACCTCGATGGTGGTCGATGTAATCGGATGGTTGAAACGCATGACTCTCCACAATCTCAGTATACATTATAAGCATAGGTTATTGCGAGTGAACGAGAGTTCTTCGTCTTGGCTAGTGAGTCCCCCGCGAACACTTCAGTTTTGCGCGGGGCTAAGAATAACAGATAAGTACCATATTACGGCCAATAGTACCAGTCTGTGGTCACGATTGTGTTTGCGAAAGGGCCTCAATGAAGTTTACTTGCCCGGGCCCTAGCTTGCCTTGTATTTTAAAATGGTTAACATTATGTATCTGCACTTCTTAACTGTTATCTTCACGTTGGTTGGAAAAAACAACAAACATAATTATAGAAATAAATTTTGTTTGAATTATACTCTTGTAGTAATAATTTTAAATCTTAATAAAATAGTCTGGTTAGCAACTCTGAAACCATGATTGATACATATATTACTGTATGTGTAATTTAGTCAGTAAGAAACAAAACAAACGTAAAAAGAGAGAAAGGAAATTGAAAGAAGAATGTAGATAGAAAAAGACAAGAAGTATATCAAATTTGATGCTCTAGTTTATCACGTTTTTGTATCAACGGGCTTACGTAGTAAATGCTTCTGTAGCGTTACTATTAAAAGCACAAAGTTTGAGAATACGTACTGTTTATAACCTTTAAAACTGTAATTTAAATGCAGACGTGCAAGTCAAGACACTTAATTTGGCGTCACAATTACTAACGTTACAAATCGTAACTATATTCGTGTTACAAATTAAGGTTCATTCGTATTGTAGATTTTCAGTGTCGTAATAATTGTTAAAACAATGAAGCAAAATACAAACAAATGAAGTACAAGAATATAATGCCTGAAGGAATTTTGGTTTTCCTATTATGCATTATTATTCAGCTTTTGCTCACAGAAGTCTTTCATTAACATTTGAAGCATGCTCAAAACTTTCATTGGAAACGGTAATCAAATGTAGTTATTTTCCAAAACGGAACTTGAGAGAAAAGGGTGTGTTTGGTATTCAGTATTTTAGACATTGTCTGTAAAATTGGTATTACATTCACTCTCTGCTTCACTCACCCATCCACACCACCACCCCTGTACATCCTATCCCCACCCACACACGCATAGAAAGAGAGAGACAGAAGAAACCAGGAAATTCAAGGTGCCACTACATGACTCATCAGTTTATTAAATGCAAAATAATGGAGATGCTGAAAGATGTCCAGAGTCAAGAACATAAATGGATTCACAAGTTCTTGCCATCTGTGAATAATATGAGTTTACATTTTTTTAATTTCTTACAGGAACTTATGTAGTATGAAACGAATGATTAAAATCAATTGTCAAGGTCTTAATACGTTAACTTCCCTGCTCATGAGAAAATCCATGCAATAATCTTGGAGGAACTTTCAATCAAATGTGATGTTCTATTTGTAATCTGATCCAATTACCTTTGTCTATCTAGATTAGAAATATATATCGAAAGAAAGAAATACCAATTTTTGAGTAGGATGATCAGCTTTTCCATTTCAAATTAAGGGATGTAAAATTCCAGTTTCTGATATAAGAGTGTCGGTCCGAGTCCGTGTCTGCTTAAGAATTTAGTTACACAACTCTTTGCTAAAAACTCAACATTCAATTTCCATACTAAGATGAAGGGCCTTCAGAAGATGAAGAATTGTATCACCTACTTCCATACAAGACAGAGGACATATACATCAGACAGAGTGGTTAAAGGAGCTTCAAATCAATATGCGATCGTTCACCTTTGAGAGAAACTACGATTCGTCATGTCCTAGCCTGTAAATTAATGATTTGAAAAGATATTCTTCCTCTTAAAATCTATCTACACAAATTAGTAATGATGGGTGTAAATGTTTAAAATTTTCTTTTTTCTTTTCGCGATTTACATTAAGGTATGTATGTTCTGTTATGTATGTAAGTTTATTGTTATTTTATTCAGTATATAAGCATTTTGTTTTGAAAATGTCTGTGCTATATAATTAGCTCTGACTTGAAACAAAATCAGGAAGGGTGCATTACTCTTATGACAAGAATGAAAGGCAGATCTGAAAGGAACAACGCTCATTGTTCCATTCCGCCCAGCAGAAATGGAAAATTTTCAGATATAAATTGCAATACCATAACTTAAAAAATCAAGCAGAGATACAGAAATCTAGGATTTAAAACACCAGTATAGATTTTTTTTCCTGTTTCTACACAAAACATTGAATTCTGAGCGAATATTATAAAACGACTGTTGCCGTATAACTGAGGAATTGAATGTTCATTTCCAAAGTCAAACCTGTTTATCGAGAAATACTAACAGAACATATTGCAAGACAACCAGAGCTAAACAAGCAGTCTCAACCTGTAAACCTGGTATTGTGCAACATAGACTGTGGAGCTCTTCAAACGTGTCATTTTATGTGATAAATCATACTTAACCCTGTTTCCGACATCAGGAACTCTTTACATGTGGTAACTCCAGCAAAAACCCATAATCAAGAAGGATGTTTCTCATGATTGTATCTAGCTGCAAATTATTGGCAAGGATAATTGAGGCGTCTACAAGTCAAGGGATACAAGTGACATTGAAATATATATAAAAAGTCTGTGTAATCTTTTGTATGTAACCCAAGATACAGTATATACGTATTACAAAAAGTTTCCATATTTTGTATAAATATACATTACGATCCAAGGTTCCTTAGTACAATATATGAGTATTGTGTTTAACTTATATTTTAGGTACATATAAAAGATTACATCGAACTTAAAAAAAAAAAAAAAATCACTGTTCCTTGGCTTCCTGATTTCAGTGTTACTTGGCTATCCATTCAACTTGTATCTCTTGGTTTCTAAACGCCTCAATTATAATTTTAGTGTTACGTGAGGAACATTTTCTCTGTATAGATGCTCATTTCCCATTTTGACGCTATTATCTATCTATGTAAGCACTGTGCTTCCTGACTGTCCAGAGGGTTTTATTTCAACATCCGGGAACATCATTTTTTTTTACATTCTTTTCTTTAGTTCACAATGGTTCGTGTGTCCTCAAATCTTGCAACGTTAATTTAACTCATTTTCCAACGTCTTATCGTGATGAAATTTTGCACAGCGACGTAAGTCAGGTGAAAATACAATATTCCATTGTTACTTTCATATATTTCTATATATTTGTATATTTTAAAAGCACATGTTAATATATTTTTTTTAAAATGGACTTTATCCTAAGTCTGCAACGATGCTGGGTTTGACTGGTTGCAGAACACTTTAGAATTTGGGTCACACGACATTAGCGTGAGAAATATTATTCGAACATCGAAATAACTCGAAAAAAATACTTGTTAAAGACGAACTTTTCTTAAATAATTTGTATTAATATTGTTTATGCATGTCTAAAAAGAAAAGCAGGAGGCGTGCCAATTGAAGTCTTTATAAAATGATTGTATATGACTGTGCGTCCCATGCTTTTCTTCTCAGTCATACATAAACAAAATTATTTTTTACTTTATTAGTACGAATTGTTTAAGAAAAGTATGTCTTAAAAAATATGTTTTTTCAAATATTTTTCCCAAGTGTAATCTCTGTTTCGCCACATGCGTACCGAGATTATATTTTATAGAAGGACGTCATTCTTCCTCAATATTTTTTTAATTTGAACTTGAAGAGACAGAAACTTGTGTTCACGACTCGAAGGTGCCGGGTTCTAGTCCCGGCAGGGACATGGGTGACTTTTAACTAGGGGCATCATCTATCGTTACGGGCCGAAGTCAACAGATACTGGACTGGCCCATATAAAATAAAGTTTATCAAAGGTTTTAGGAAATTGTTACCATTTAATAGAAATACCATTAAGTGAATTATCGGATTCCAAACTGCAAGAAAATTTCCTGTGCATGATATTTATTTATTTGGTTTAACTGACGTTCACAGATTAAAAGAAGCATACATTTAACGGATTGTAGAGTATCAGATTGTCAACTGCGAGACCGGGATTCAATCCTCGCTCTGGCCACCTTAATCGAGGCCTTCCTAAGTCGCACCAGCCAATTTTAGTATTGTTAATTTAAGTCATAGCAGTTTCCATTCTACATGTCCTTTAGCTAGAATATTCGTAAGCGTAAATCGCTTGTGGTGGACAATAACATAAGACCACCTTCTCATTTATCAAGTATTGAGGACTTATTTTGCACTATATTCGTACGTGTATAAAATTACTAATAAAACTTACATTAATTTTCTTTTGCAGATCTTGAGTGGGTCACTTAGAGAAGGTGATGAAACTCTATCAGATTTGGCCAGTTGTAAGCTGAAAGCAACATTCATTAACCAAACCACAACTGTGTGAGAGATTTTATGACGGTATTGAAATGTCTTCTTTTGAGTTCATTAATTAGTATATACCTGTTTTCAAAAAAGTAGGAGTTTTAGACTCAATCGTTCTCCATTGTTATTACAGCACTGATCTATTTGTTTTAAGAAAGAAACTGCATATTTTTCACAGTCCAAGCTGAACATAAGAAAGAAGCAAATTGTAAAACTATGAAACGTGAGTTACTTTGAGAAGAAATCATTTATGTTCACAGAAATTGGAACAATTGATGGATAGGTTGAAGTTGTTTGTTTTGTTGCGCTGTTCTTGGTTGATATTCAACCACGTCTTTATCTTATTTTAAAACGATAAACGCAGATAACTACAAGACGAGAAGTTAATATAAAATAGGACTTAATGCAATATAATTCGTTTCAATTTTTATGATAAACAACATACGGCACCCTTGTCCACGTCACCAATTTATTAAGTTAATATAGAATAATTAGTTTTGATTTTTAAGTTAAACCGTGCAGGAACATACGTCTGCCTTGTCCTCATCATTGAATTATTATTTTTGAAATGAATATAGAATAATCCGTTTAGATTTACTATGTTAAATTCCGGCGAAACATAGTTTCTTCTTTACCAGTACATTAATTTTTATTTATAAATTAATACAGAATAATTAACCCACTGCCCTCTTCATCAATGTAATCAATTTTTTACTTAATGTGCAGATATATATCAGTGCAGGATCTAGAAATTTTCCCATGGGGGCAAAATTAAATTCTGCCGACCTTTCCACCGCACTTTTGCTGCCCTTTCCATCGTTTTTTAGCCGAACAAACACGACCGAGCGGCGCGACGGCTGAAAATTAAAGTACAATTAACGTTCACATTATGTCCCGAAAAAAGTTCACAATATGTTTCAAGTTTTACCACGATTTTAGTGCATAATGTATGAACTTTTCGTGAAAATAGTATGAACTACCCCACATCTTTAGTGCATAATATATGAACGTTTGGTGTACTGATACACAATTATGCATAAAAAGTTCCTTTAAATTGGCAAATGTACTAAAAGTGGTCCTAAAACGAAGTGTAGATAATGTGATCTTCAGTAAATATGAACTTATTGTGTACAGAAGGTGCACCGTGGGTTAGAAGACAATAGAAAACAGATTGAGCACACTAAAAACTCACATTTTTCAGTAGGTTCATATAAAGTTAACATGCGTTTACATAAAGTTCACTTTTAGTGTAGTTTTTGTGCTTTTTGTACCAGGAGATTTTCAGTGATTATTATATATCGCGTCACGTAGTGTAAAGGTCTACTTTTGTTATCATATCTGGATCCTGTCGTGGCATCGCTGTTACTAACTCCAGTAAGGCAGTAGACCTGCCTATCTGACTAGAATCGCGGTTTTGAATTTTAAAGATGAAGGTAGGTT
>JAGDQP010052634.1:0-13742 GCA_022664845.1 Lepisma saccharinum | reverse complement strand
GCGTAACAGAAAGTCTAAACATGTTTGTGGTGAACATTTTTGCAAACTGTGTTTCATGTATGTGGATGAATTGCATTCGTGTTTTGTAAAGTCAACAAAACCTAAACGGGTAGAGGATTTCTTGTATATAGTATTTGATATTGAGACAATGTTGTTGGAAATAGATGAAAATGGTGAACGTGAACATCAGCCCAATTTAATTTGTACAAGTCATCGTTGCCATAAATGTAAAGATATCGATGACGAAAATCATAAATGTGCTGTGTGTGGTAATTTAGAAGGTATTAGGAATTTTGTATTTTATAACATGGAGGAATTCATTAATCATGCACTTCAACAAGGTCGTAAGTTTAAAAAAGTGGTGGCGCTTTCACACAACGGATCTCGTTTTGACATGTTATTTGCTACTCGAAGTCTCTTGGAACATCAGAAATTAATTCCTCATATTATTGCAAAAGGTCATAAAATTACACAGCTAACTGTAAACAATATCATTTTCAGAGACACGTACTTATTTATGAGAGTTCGGTTAGCTGACTTGGGTAAAACTCTGGGTTTGGATGAATCTCTCAAGAAAGGTGATTTTCCATACTTATTCAATACTCCCCAGTATCAAAATTACAAAGGACTGTATCCCAAACTTGACTTTTATGATATTGACAGTAAATCACCTGAAGAGGCAGAAGCAATTGCTGCATGGCATCATGATTGTATAGAATCGAAGAAGATCTTTGATTTCCAGCATGAATTGTTAGAATATTGCCAGAACGACGTCCGTATCCTAACTTTGGCCGTCATTCGCTTTTCAAACCTCATTGAAGAAAAAAGAAACGGTATTCAATGTTTCCTTCAAACAAGCACTATTGCTATGTGCGCGATGGAATGCTTTCGCTCTCTTTATTTACAAGAGAACTGTATTCCAATTATTCCTCCATTAGGGTTCCATCAGCGTGATAATCAAAGCAAGAAAGCACGCCAATGGCTTAAGTATATGGAACATGAACGCAAAATTACACTCAGGACAGCTGAAAATGGCGGTGAGGTACAATTCAGGCATTTTAAATTGGATGGATATGATAAAACGAGTCGTACTGGGTTCGAATTCTATGGATGCTACTGGCACGGACACACATGTTTAACTCAACTTCGAAATCTTCCTATTGATGATGAAGGGCGTACCTTGCAGGATCGATATGATGCGACGTTGGCTAGAAAAGAATTTCTTGAAAATAGTTGTGATGTGAAGCTTGTAGAACAATGGGAATGTGAATGTTATAAGGCTGTTGAAACGTCTCCTGAAATTCAAGCATTCATTCGAGAACATTCCCATAATGTTGAAGAACCATTGCGCCCGAAGGATGCATTTAAGGGAGGGCGCACAGAATGTTTTCGTGCATTGTACAAGTGTGATGAAAACGAATATCTGGAATATGCTGACGTCACTTCCTTGTATCCGTGGGTTATGTCTAAGAAACCACTCCCAACGGGACAAGTGAAAATACATAAAGGTTTCTCTAACCAAGTACACATGCCGGATCCAAGTAAAGTACATGGTTTCGTATTCTGTAAAATTTTGCCGCCTAGTGATCTTGCTATTCCACTTCTTGCATATAATTCTCACAACAAACTCGTTTTTGGTCTGTGTCGAGCTTGCATGGACGAGCTGAATACTGGAGATTGTAATCATAGTCAAGAGGAGCGTGCTATCAAAGGTGTCTTCTGTACTCCTGAGCTTCATGTTGCGTTAAAGAAAGGGTATGTTATACTTGACACGTATGAAATTTGGGAAATGGAGATGAAGGAGGGATTATTCAAACACTATGTTGACAGCTTTTTGAAAATGAAACAAGAATCCAGTGGGTTTCCTTCTGATTGTACTACAGAAGAGCAGAAACAGGCATATATTGCAGATTATGCCTGTCATGAAGGAATAAGCCTTGAGTATGACAAAATCGAACGTAATGAAGGGTTGAGATATATTTCAAAAATCTTCTTAAACTCCCTCTTTGGTAAATGGGGTCAGCGCAGCAATTTACCACAAACAAAGGTTGTAACTGGTGCTCAGGAATTTCTTGAGATTGTAAGAGCACCTCACTTGGAAATACAAAGTGTAGTTCTTGTAGGACAAAAACTATTAGTGACATTCAAAGACTTGGAAAATGAGAACTCACCATATCCATTTACAAACTTGGCAGTAGCATCATTCATATCATCATGGGCTAGACTTCGATTATTTGAAATGTTGGATACTGTTGGGATTGATAGGGTAATTTATTGTGACACGGATAGTATTATTTATATACAACAACGTGATGAACCAGTCTTGTTACCTATAGGGAACTACTTAGGCGAATTAACTAGAGAAATTAAAGAGGGGGTGGGAAATGTACATCTTCATTGGTGCTGGCGCGAAAAATTACGCACACAAAATTCACAATATCCATACAGGAGATATTGAAGAGGTTTGCAAGGTTCGTGGGGTAACATTAAATGCACGGGTTCGAAAGGAAATAAAGTTTCAGCATTTTTATGATTTGATAACTCAGAAGTATGACAGTAAAGTAATCTTCAATCCTAACAATATATTGCGTAAATCAGGGTATAAGATTGTCTCTAAAGGACAAAGTAAACGCCACCAAGAGGTAAACACCAAAAGACGTAGACTAAATCCTTCCAATAGCGAGGATTATCATACCTTACCTTACGGTTACCGTAGCAAGTAAAAAAAAATGTAATGTAAACTTTCCCGTGAAACATCATTTAAATCTGAGATTTGATACTTATTTCATTTAAGGGCTCACACCACAATGTGGTGTTCATTAGGAACAATATGAAATATTGTGAGATTCATAGATTGCGAACTGAATAAAAAGTAACTGCATTTGTGACCAAGGTAATACCTAGTTAATCATTGCATTGCAAATTTAATATATCGAAACAAAGTTTCTTTTAATCTGCAAAAGGATTGGTAATTAAGTAATTTAGTGTTTCACACTACCGTGCAGTGTTCATTATGAACAATGCGGAATATTCTGATCTGAATAAAACTTGTAAGACAATTAAAGTTAAGAAAACTACTATGTATTTAGATAACTCAAATACTTTGTCTAATTTGTATTTGTGCACATAAGAATGTACTTTCCTTTAAAACTTGTAAATCATAATCTGACTTTGTGTAGCCTCTGACATTCTGAACTTGTATTTGTAACAAGAATTGTATTTACACTTGATTACGTACAATAAAAAGTTTTTTCCTACAACATGATTTGTTTTATTTCTTTTACCTAGTTGGTAACACTGGTAATTTTAAGTTTCTCCCAAGTACTTGTATGTTCCCATTACGTTGCAATGTTCGAAAAATAGTTCCGAATTCTCGTCTTATTTAGTTTTGTTTACCTAGTTAGCAACACTGCTGCGTAATGTTCAAAAGTACTAAAGAAGTTCGCATCTTTACATGCTCAAGAATTATTTACTTGTTCAAATTGTATAACAATTCTCGTTCTGAAATTTTGTTAGTCAAACAACGTATTTAAAGTTATCAGAATATTAAATATTCTTCTTTGTTAATGATGAAATAACTTTGAAGTATTAAAATTCAAATTCAATTTATAATATTCTAGCTGAATTATTATTAACAAGGAAGTTTTACGCCGTACGCAGTCTATTTCAAGTTTCGAATTCTTTGAATTCTCATTATTTTAAGTAAGGAAATTAAAAACTAAGTACTTGCTCGTTTTTTAAAATTCTGATAACTTTAAATATTTTGTTACGAATACATTAAAGTATTGAACCGATTAATATTTCTCGTTCTGAAGTTTTGTTATTCAAACAAAATTGAAATTGTTTCTAAACATTAAAGTGCTTTGAAGAAAGGAATCTACAGCAAAAAAATATTACCAAGTTACTGCTTAGGCTTTTTTAAAAAATATTTTATCTCCTAGTTTTACAAAGTTGAAATGAAGGTGCTAGTGTCTCTTAAGTAGGAATCAAACGGCCTGTCTGGTTAGGACACTGGAAACTTTATTCATAGTGCTCCTTGCCTTTTAGTCTAAGGTGCACTCAAGCTCATATGAAATAAGGTAACCAAGTTGGCATAGATTGCTGTTCGTCTAGCATCTGGGATATCGAGGGTTCAAACAGTGCTGGAGCGAACCAAATTGTGAGCGTTATTAGTTGGATAACAGGACGGTATCTAACTTTTAACGTATGATACATCTAGGCTTCGAGATCCTGTATTTTTGATCAGCGTATGCATCTTGGGTACCTGCAAAAGTAGGCAGGATCTGAAATGGTCGTCTGAACTTGGTTCGTGCCACAGTCTATGAGTCTTAAAATATAATAAGCACTAGAGCTGTGGTAGGCCTACTAGCAAAGCTGTAGTAGACCACATTCCGCTTACCGTTGAGATAGGCTATGTAGAATACAGATAAAACATTTGCGTATTACACAGACAATACAGGTTTAAGTTGATTCATAAGACAACCTACTAAAATCATTCGCATTCCATTTACACTGCTATAATTAAAAGGTTTCCTGCAACAGAGAAGTGAAACAGCTTGGAGTCGAGTCGAGTATTTAAGTAATTTAGGGAGCCCATGCTGTGTTCATTATAAAATATAATATGCTTAATATTGACTAAAGGTACCATCAAGAAAAAAGCAAGTATTTAATTTTTAATTGCCTTGCAAGTATTTGATTTATTTAGCTATCTCATGTATTTCATTCGTAAACTATCTAGTAGTACACAATGTATAACATTGTTTCATGAAAATTTTCAGATAAAAGTACTAAGTGGCTCACATTACAATGTAATGTTCAATACTTTAATCTGTTCGAAACATGTTAAAGATATATGTTGTTCGCTGTTGAAATAGCAATGCGCGTACTTTAAGTAGTAATCCTCTTAAAATAACAAGAATTCAGCCAACCAGAAGGACTGATTGCTTTGACAATTTATTATAGAGGATCGAAATTTACCAAATACTCTTCAAATAGACAAACATAACATACTTAACACATTCCTTTTACATATTTAACTTGATTCCAGGCTTCTCCCGTTTCCCTAGTTTACTCTATTCCTGATTAAAGCCATTTTCTTAAATACCATCTTGAAACCATCTTAAGGAGTTCCAAGGAAGATCGAAGGTAAAGATATATTCACCGCATGGCGGGGATACTCCTAGCACATTCCATATACACACCTATCTTGATTTCAATCTTCTCTCGCCTCCCTAGTTCGCTTCATTCTGAATCAAAGACGTTTTCTTAAATACCATCTTGGTAATTTCTTAAGGAGTTCCAAGGAAGATTAACCATTACGAGCGATCCTATTGTATTTCATATACATACCTAACTTGATTTCAACCTTCTCCCACTTCCCTAGTTCACTTCATTCTGACTCAAAGGCGTTTTCTTGAATATCATCTTGGTAATTTCCTGAGAAGTTCCAAGGAAGATTAACCATTACGAGCGATACTATTGTATTTCATATACATACCTAACTTGGTTCCAAACTTTTCCCGTCTCCCTAGGTCACTTCATTCTGACTAAAGCCATTTTCTTGAATATCATCTTGGTAATTTCTTGAGGAGTTCCAAGGAAGATTAACCATTACGAGCGATTCTATTTATTTCAATACATACCTAACTTGATTTTAACCTTCTCCTATGTTCCCTAGGTCACTTCATTCTGATTAAAGGCATTTTCTTAAATACCATCTTGAAAGCTTCTTAAGGAGTTCCAAGGAAAATCGAGGCAAAAACAGTTCTAAAACATTGCATATATAATTTTAGTTTGGTTCTAAACTTTTCTCGTCTTCCTAGTTTACTCCATTCCCAATTAACTCATTTTCTTGAGTACCATCTTGGCAATTTCTTCCAAGGAAAATAGACAAGTAAGATATATACAGTACATGCATATAGAATCCTAACCTGGTTAGAACCTTTTCCCGTTTCCTAGGTCACTTCATTCTTGATTAAAGCCATTTTCTTAAATACCATCTTGAAAGCATCTTAAAGATGTCTCAAGATTTTCGTGTAGTTATTTACGAGTTCGGATTACTAGCAAACCTCATTATGGTTTCCTTCACATGTATTAATGCCCGAAGTGTCGCGAAGATTGCAAAAGATTCTTTCAACGTCTTATTTAACGGCTTCCTATTTTCTTACGAAATAGTCTGATTCGTCTCCGATGGCCGTTTCACATGTAGTATCAAGTACTACTCCTGTCACATGTAAGTATTAGCTCCATTACATTGTAATGTGTCTCGCTTAGACTTTCAGAAGAAACATTCCCTCTAGCGTCTTAAGATTAACATTCGTCTTATTAAACGTCTTATTTAACGGCTTCCTATTTTCTTACGAAATAGTCTGATTCGTCTCCGAAGTTCATTTCATATCTACTTTCAACCACTAGTCCACTCACATGCCCTAAACTTTATTAAAGATTGCCAAAGATTCTTCCAATGTCTTATTAAACGCATTAAAGATTAAGGAGCATCTTATTAAACAGGTTCCTATTTTCTTACGAAATTCTCTTCATCTTAAGATCTATATACCAATCAAGAAATCACGAACACTAGGTGTGAGATACTTAACATTACTTTAGTATTGTTTGGTAGTTCTCTCGTCTTTCCACGATAAGTCTCTCGTAAGATATACAATACCTTAGAAATACATCTTAAGAATATCAACGATATCACCTTTATCTTTGATAAGTCTCTATTAAAAATACTTATTACAATTTATACATATCATTATTACTCCCTCACTATTCAATAAAAATCAACCAGACACCTGGATCCCTCCAATTCCTCCTTCTAGCCGAGTCCAACCACCATAACAATTTATGTGACGAGCGATACAATACCCCATTCATCCCAAAGTTCCCCTTCTGACATAATTTATTGCCTTTCATACAATAGGGCTTGTTGCAGGAAAACGCATACGATAGGGGGAAGGACAGCTGAAAGTTAGTCCCATAAGATAACCAATAGGTACCGTAACCCCTACCTCTACTGGAGTCTACGTTAAACTATAGGTTCCTCCCTTGGGGCGTCTTCTCTATCCGATTGAAGACAGTGACAACCGCCATCGGTTTACCCTGCCCAGGAACTTTTGGGTCAGCACCTGCCCTGGATCAGAATACACACAGTTATATTTGTTGTAAATTCGCAGCTTTTACCTCTTGCTTTAGCTCGCTGTTTACATATATAATTCACAGAAATATTTAATTCACAAGTGGATGAGGACTCTCCCGTAGGAAAGAGTTTGTCTGCTGCTCCCACGCTGACCAGACGTGTTCGGAGCGGCGAACCGAAGCTCTCAACTGTGATCGCCACTGTCTTTTATTCACAGCACTCCCCAAGTGCATCACGATGCTGAATGGTAACCGTTCCAAACTCTCTTGCTTTGAAAAAAATCATTTGGCAAAGCCGGGAATCGAACCCGGGACCCCACGATCAACAGTCGGTGTGTGTGTGAGAGAGAGTGTGGAAAAATAAGTGTGAGAAAGAATTTTTAAGTATATTTTTCTTTAAACTGAACTCCAGTGTTCGATTTATACAGTATATAGAGAGGGGAAAGAATATTTCAAACACGTTAGAATGCAGTATTTGACGCCTTTGGCTAGGGACAGATTTCGGAACGCAGAGATGATATTTCCAGAGAGGGGGATATCCCAACCATTCGCCCTACAAATCGAACACTAAACTGCACTATAATATAAAAACAGGATAATTTTATAACCCCTAAAATCTAGGAAGCTCTGATAAAAAAACTTTGGTAAACTTTATATTTATCTGGGCCAGTCTTGTAAATCTGGACTGCGGCCCGTCCCGATTCGCTTTTAGCTGTTAAAATCCACACATGCAGGGACTCGAACCCGGGACCTTCGAGCATATGGCCTACCCCCGCAGACCGCTCGGCAACCCGACCGGCTCTAGATAGCTCTGAATTCAGCTATAATAAAGCATGTGACTCTAAAGAAACTTCATATTCGCCTGTAACATGCTTTTAATGATATTTATACAAAGTGAGTCAAGAATTTAGCGTTACGCCTGTAGAATTTTGCACCATATCAGAGCCACTTTTCATTTTATAAATCGACTTAAGATTGTCTAGATCCTTGATAACTTAATAATGTTCTGGAAATTTCGCATGTCAAGTCAACGCTTTTCCTTAATACTCTGCGCCAAGAAGAGTAATTGCAGAACAAGGCGTTTCGGAGATATCTTTGTCAGAGGTTTCAAAATTTTGTCCCCACTAGTGGAGAAACTGTAAGTCATCATCATCAGCACCTAAAATTTACACGTTGTAAACGTCTTTTGAAGCCTTTTCATAGGAACCGAGTCTCACCCAGAAACAGTATGCGAATTATACTTTTTAGTCAGGGGGATAAAGCATATAGCACGGACTTCAACAGTGTGTATATATATATATAGACGAGACAGGCGTAAGCCATATTGCTATTACTGCAAATACAATTTATTTTACCTTTATCTTTATATATCTAAAGAGAGCAAGAGATGAGAGAGGAGGGAAGATATGCAGTTCCATTTTCCAAATGGAGGTTTCTAAATCAAACCACTCATACTAAATCATTCACATGAAGCTACTTCGAAAACATCACAAAAGAAATGGCATCTCAACTGCTAGCAAAATTTCATATTATCCTTGTCACTTCCATGAAAATAATTTAAACTTCTGCCAAATAAAAATGTTCCGATTTTCTATCTCATCTTGATCGAAACTTCTTCTAAAGGCAAGAGATTTATCCCTGGCAGGGACGAAAATAATTTATCAGGGTGAGAAACTTCATTGCCGGGGGCATCCCGAGCATCCCTCTGCTAATTCGCATACTTCCCAGAAGTAGGAATATCAGATTCGGGTAGCTTACTGCTAAGAAAACAGACACGTGGGCCGAAAAGCTCTTCATTTAAAAGGAAATAACTCCTGAACTTCGAAATATTGCTACATATGTATTAACGTTATGGCTGAACTGTACAAGTAGCAAACAGAGCGCGAAAACATTTTCGAAATTACAGAAAATTATTTTAAAATAAGATCTTAATAGTATCTTTCAAAGAAAATACCTTTCACAATGTGTTTTATATGTTTTAAAAATAATTTGAAAATCTCCTGACATTCACCACTTGACAATATATTTTAATAAGCATTAGAAAGCAATTTTAATACAGATAAAGGTGATTGTGTTGAAACAATTTTGAAAATAATGTTTAAAATTCTTTCATAGTTTTGTTTTTAAAAAATGTATTATTTGATTCATTTTTTTAAAGTCGTACTTCGTGTTTGGAGACGAAGGCAATTTTTTTTTTTCTAAAATAATTTGAGATATCTATTTTTAACTGCTTAGAAACAATTTTTATTATTTATCTAAACTAAAGTATGATAATTACAACGGTAGATTATATTTCATAGATGATATTTTGTCGGAAAATAATAGCATTGCACTGAATTAATTAAAAAAGTCCGATTTGTAAATTTGGAGTAGTGGGTCGTATAGCTGCCAAACATGCTTCTTTAAAATTTAAAATATGTCCTTATGTTATGCAAAATTCATTATGTTTATATATTAGAGTAATTTTCGAATTGTAAAGGAAGTCTAAACGTGATTAATGCTTTATAGCTATTACAATTCATCTATGATCTTGACAGAAAGGTAGGCATTTTACAAGGTTCAACCGCTAAGCTTGCTGATAAGAGCTTAGGGAGAATATTTCTGACAGTGAGACTCACTCGACAATGATGTAACTCGATTACTTATGATCCCTTTCAGTTCAGGCGACGACTGGCGCATCTTTATCTCTACGAATTTATTGAAAGTTCTCAATAACATAAAGTCTGGAAAAAATATCATTAAAAATCCGGTTTCGATCCCGCGACCTTCAGGCAGAATGCCAGCACCTAGACAATATAGTGGAAAGTCATGGCTTTTTTTATCTACTTCTCGAATACCAGGTGCATGTATAAGTTTTTGCCGGTTTTTGTGGTAAAGAAAACACGTAATTTTCAAGGGAAATTAATTTTGTTTTATTCAAAATATTGGCCATCGGCTTCTACACATTTCGCCCATCTTTCAGGTAATTGATGCATACCATGCCAGAAAAACTGCTTGTCTTTTGCGGCAAATAATTCGTCGGGCCATTTTCCAACGCCTTCAAAATTGCTGAAGTGCTGCTCTGCGAGCGCGTGCCCCATTGATGCGAAGAGGTGATAGTCAGATGGCGCTAGGTCTGGGGAGTACGGCGGGTGCGGAAGGATGTCCCATCCAAGCGATTTCAAGGTGTCTTTCACTGGTTTTGCTGTGTGAAACGGCGCATTGTCGTGTAACACAATCACTTTGACATGTCTTCGGGCCCATTCTGGTCATCTTTCGATCAATGCGTGATTTAAATTAATCATTTGTTGGCGATAGCGTTGTGCATTAACGGTTTCGCCGGGCTTCAAGAGTTCATAATACACAATACCGCTCTGGTCCCACCAGACACAAAAAAAAAATGTCTGTGCATGACTAAATGAAAAGAACGGGGCATGTCATTTCAAGAATTTATGAAGCGACAGTATATGAGAGCGCGCCCATACTTTTCTTTTTAGGCATGCATAAACAAAATTATTTTTTTTCCTTTTTTAGTACGAATTGATTAAGAAAAGAATGTCTTTAAAAGTTTTTCATTACTTTTTTATGTTAATTTAATTTCACTATTAGCTTTTTCTTTCCTACTAACTTTAGAAACAATGATAGTAGAAAGCGTGATAGTCGATGTGAAGTTAGTTTATTGATCTTCTTATCACCATAATTTGTTGTTCTAAGTTTTCTCTAATAACTGAACAAGTAGAAGACCGAGATAGCTGTGTATAAATTATGAGGTAAGATAACTTTGCATTACTATGACATCGTCCACTGACTCCTTTTCTGACTGTTATATCAATCCGCTCGGCTCGAGCGGCGAGACTAACGCTCGAGCTCGACTCACTGTAACCGAGTCACAGTGTAAGTCCCTCTGAGCAGCGACTCGGCTCGACTCGAGCACATAGTGAGTGCCGACTCGGCTCGACTCGAGCACAAAGTGAGCACCGACTCGACTCGGCAGTTGTGACCACTGACTCGGCTTGATTCGAGTAGGGACTGAGCTTCGGCTCGACTCTAGTCGAGCAAGTCGTTCATATCCCTACTTTGCACATCGTTGTGCTTCCCCTATCCCGGCCTGAACCTTAGATGCCTAAAGTCCATAAATAAATTCTTGAACATAAGAGAAAATGAAGTATTTACTCATTATTTTTCTTGTCTCTTGTCACTTTCCAATGTTTTAAAAATGTAAATAATAATGGTTTTGATGAATCCTGTTTTGATCATTAATCAATTTAATAAGAATGCTAGACTTGTATATTAGAGGTCTGCACGGGCTCGGGCCATAAATTACCAGAACTTGTCGTGTTCTTGTTGGGCCTGGGCTTATTGTGATTATATTTTTCCCAACTCGGCCAGGGCAAGAACTGTATGTTTGGGCAGGGAAGAACTGTATGCCAGGGCAAGAAATGATGTACAATCTCAGGCCTGAGTTTAGTTTAAAGTTAATTACACTCTCTTTATCTGATTTGTATAAAAATGTCCTAACGTTCCTTTTACTCTCACTAACGAACGTCACTGTCTGTGTTTATCAATAGTCATGTGCCTAATAGCGGTTGTAACCGCATCAGATGTATCTATAGAGAAGTTCTGCCTTTTTATTCTTGGAAAAACTGTGAATAGAGGAGGCATGTAAACAGAAGTACTATTGCATGTCACAAGGCCTGAAATCCTTGAATAACCTATAACTTTGACCCTAAAACTGGCAGGTCCTTTCCAGTTGCTTTGTATTCTCCATTTGTGCTCCTCCTAGATCTTAGTAACTACAAGTGCGACAGAGATGATTTATGCACAGCTGGATTGAGTAGAAAGGGTACGAGAACGAATGAAAATTGCGGCTTGCCTACCTTCCAGGGGCGTCCACCACGTAGTTCTATTGACGTAGTAGGTCGTTGACCTTCCGTGGTAGGTAGTTGACCTCATGACGTGGTGTTTACGTTCGTACAAGACTACGAATGAAATTTGGGTGGGAAAAAAGTGGACATAATCGAAGAGTGACGCAAATTTAAGATTTCGGCCATAATAATCCACGTACTTCGCTTGAGGTGACGTAGGAGGTGTTTGTATAACACTACGTATGAATTTTTGGGAGAAAAATGACGTCATACGGCCGGGACTCGAACCCGCGACCTTCGAGCCGATGGCCTAACAGTCTAGTAAGACTGCCAGTCTAGTAACTTTAGACTCTTGCCCGTCACGATTCGACTTTAGCTACTAAGTATTAAAATCCACAACCATGCCCCTGCCGGGACTCGAACCCGGGACCTTCGAGCTGATGGCCAACCATCGCAGACTGCTAGTCTAGTAACTTTGGACTTCGACTCGTAACGATTCGGCTTTAGATGCTAAGTATTAAAATCCACACCCATGCCCCTGCTGGGATTCGAACCCGGGACCTTCGTGCTGATCTCCAACCACCGCAGACTGCCAGTCTAGTAACTTTGGACTTCGACTCGTAACGATTCGGCTTTAGATGCTAAGTATTAAAATCTACACCCATGCCCCTGCCGGTATTCGAACCCGGGACCTTCGAGCTGATGGCCTACCACCGCAGACTGCCAGTCTAGTAACTTTGGACTTCGAGCCGTAACGATTCGGCTTTAGATGCTAAGTATTAAAATCCGCACCCATTCCCCTGCCGGGACTCGAACCCGGGACCTTCGACCCGATGGCCTACCACCGCAGACTGACAGTCTAGTAACTTTGGACTTCAGCCCGTCACGATTCGTCTTTAGCTGCTAAGTATTAAAATCCACATTAACATTTTACGGTAAAAATATCGAGAAATTGAGTTAGTAAAAAAAGTTACCTTTTATTAAATACATTACGAAATGAATGTTACACCTTAGTTGATTCATATGGAACTAAAATGTTGTTGGTATGATGTTCTAAGTTAAAATATGACACGGGGAATACAAATATGAAACGAGAGACTCTTCACGTGACTGCTAGAAAGGGGAATTTTATCTGATTTCTATGAGGAAGTAATTGTCTGATTCTTAAAAATAAGACCGTTGTACTTTCCCTTATGTGAAATAAGCTTCTGATGAAGTAAGTTATTATTCGTGTAAAGATGAAAATCTGGTTAGAGGAAGTTCATGTTCTTTTATGAAGACATACTTAATATCTGATTGTAAAATTAAGGCTGACTTTTCCTCGTCTGAAATAACTTTTAAAGAAGTTATTATTCATGTAAAGATCGAATCTTTTAAAGAGAAAATCCATGTAAGTTTTCTCTTCGGAAAATAGGGCTAGATATAATCTTGACGTCACAGTAGTACTTTCTCTAGGTGAATGATCGAGTTGGTGCTATTGAACTTTGGAAATAAGCATTGCAAGTTGACTCAATTTAATATTTTTGATGGTATGTGAATGCTCCCTACAGGACTTGTTCTGACGTCAAAGGAGAAACTTTCTATTAAAAGATGTACTTGTTAACACTTACAGATGTCAGTGACGAATTAGGAAATAGGAATGGGTAGGTATTTTATTTGAGATTGTTAATGCTTTAAAAGACTGACGTCACTGACAAATGAGGAAATAGCGTTGGCTTTCTGTTTCATTTGAATGAGGCGTGAAAGTTTTAAAAGAAGAAA
>JAGDQP010052633.1:0-13742 GCA_022664845.1 Lepisma saccharinum | reverse complement strand
GCTAGAACAAAGGCAGTAACGTAAATCGCCCCTGCTTTTTGTTGCACCTAATTCCTGTCTAGTGATAAAGAATGAAGAAACATGTGTAACTGCGTGGTGCGTCACTTGGCGTGAAATATAACGTCGCGCTGCGGCTACAGTGTGAAATAATGCTTCTATCATAGCCATTCGTTCCATCTAGTGTTGTTTGCTATGTAGCGTGAATCTTCCTTAGGAAAGTATATGGGAATGAATTTTTCCTTCATAAAGCGGTCTTACAAGTTCCTCAAATTCTGGATTCATTTCTTTCTTTACAGAGAGCACTGATCTATATTATATAGCTATGGTATTTATGTGCTTCCTTCATATATATAGTTTGTTTACCTGATAAATACTACCGGAAACATTTGGTGGTGATTGCTTACACAAAAAAGAAAAGCAAGAAATGTGTTAAGAAATGTCGATAAATTAGTAGTTTGGGCCTAGAAGCACATAGATTAGATATCATTAGAAATGACGCAATGTCTCGACAAGACGTGTCGGCTTAACAAATCACACATAGGTATGTATGGATATCGTCACAAATTACGTAATCTCTCTACAAGACGTGTCGACTTAACAAATCACACATAGCTATCTATGTACGGATATCGTCACAAATGATGTAATATCTCTACAAGACATGTTGGCCATAATTAAATTCAAATTCAAATTCGTATCAAACCGTGAGGAAAGACTTTGGAGGTCCGGATCCGGCCCGGAGTCCACCATTGAATACTCCTGGTGTAGGCCATATTACCATACACCTCAAAGTATAGCGTATAAATCGTGGTATACACTTAATACCGAGTAAGATCCATACGTACGTAATGAAATTTTGTCGTTCCTGAGTTCGCACTGAGGCTTACGTAATTCCTGAACATAGAGCCCTAAAATACCGTTAATAAATAAACATGATCCAACTTATATACGGGCATATATTTAAAAATAAATCCGCGTGAAAAATAGGTTGACGCCACACGAATCTCCAGTGCAACAGAGTAACAAAAAAAATAGGTATATCTATCTTTTCTCCCACTTCGCACTTGCTTTATGTGTACAACTTGAGTGTAAAGTTGATTTGGAATGAAAAAGAAAAGAATTTAAAAGTAATGCCATTAAAAACACTAATCTTTTGCAAATTGTTTTAACACGTGTTTTGCATCACTAATTACAGCATACAAATGGAAGCCAACTACGTTAAATATTTAATTAAACGCTCTTGAGTGGGCTGAGAATGGAAAAGGTATACTCGTTTTCCACTGTTGAGCTTTTTCTTTATTTATTTCTCTGTTCTGCGTGCCTGCTCTTCAGAGTGTGTGTGTGTGTGTGTAGTTGTGTTTGCTTTCTTTCTGCCTTCTTGCTTGCTTCATCCAGTCGAAAAAGCTGGCTGCACCAACCGTTTGTTTCATAAGAAATTAACTACAGCATAATGTTAAAACATCGTCACCCAATTGCATATAATTTAATCCATGTGTTTTAACGCCCTGTAGCTTCAGGAAATTTTGTATGCACAGAAATTTCACTTGGAAATGTTTTTTTTTTTTTTAATGTGTGTTTGTGAAGCTAATATTCAAAGTAGGGTACCCTTAGAATAATTCGTTGTATAAGCTCAATATAAACCCAATACGGCTGCAGTTTACTCTACCTGTTCATAATTCAGAGCTCCTAATTAGCTGAATAGCTCTGTATTACGTACTTGCGGTCGACATAAATGGTTCCGGGTTTGATCCTCGGTGAGTTTTTCCAACTTCAGTGTTGACTCAACTTCGTGATGATAACTGGAGGACTGCTTGAATTAAGAAGTAGCTGTCACCCAATCCCGAAATCCAGATGAAACGATGCGAAGTCGATGACTTGTCCATGCAACACCCTCTTTGAGCCAGAACCTCCTGGGTTGTCGAACTAAGAAGTTTAATTGATTTTGGTTCTTAACAATGCTGATGATTATGATGGGTGTTCTGTCCGGAAGTAGGCCTATAGCTTGAAAGTTCTTGGGCAAAGTGAAGTGATGGTGCTTTGCCGTTGTCTCCTATTGAATTATAATGGTATGCAGAGGAGGAGACCTACAGTTTAAAATAGACTCAAAACCATTTGGTTTCCCCCACGGGGTATCGAACCTGGGACGCCTTGATTACAAGGCAGCGAGCATTGCCATTCACCCTACCACAAAACTATTTTTCAAAAGTTCATATATCGAAAGTCGCCGGTGGTATCCAGTGGTATCCTAATTCCCTGAATGATTTACTAATTCCGCGACGCTAAAAATAATGCACAGAAACACATCTATTTGTAAACATACATTTTACTCACCGTACAGTATATTTCTTAAATACAATATTGCTGGCTTCGGTAATGTCTAAAACGTCAGGCTGGTATCTAGTAGTTTTCGGGTTCGAATCCCAGCTTGAACATGGATGTTTTGGGGTTTTAGCAGCATTGCGATCATATAATTGAGATGAGCCGAAGTCAATAGTAAATTGGCCCTAACAGAATAAAGTTTATCGAAGTTTCCACAGAAATTATTAATAATAATGATCAAATGCCAATGCGCAACGTACGCACTGGAGCATAAAATGAAGAGACTAACCACATCCAATGGGAACTAGCTTTATGTTAAACATTAATATTGAAATTTGTTTTGACACCCCGTGGTTCGTAAATCTGACCAGATAGAGTAGAACATGAAAGTGAAACTTGAAACAACGGGAAAGCTGTTTTAGCATTATTTGTAATAGTGTTTAAATCACCATAAATATCGATAGGACATTTGCTATATTACTGAACCAATACTAATATTATTATACTCTTATTATTTACGTTAAGTCTACAATATTTCCTCTGGATGATTCACGAGAAAAAGCAGAATTTCAGACTATCTTCCACTTAACGGAGGTTTGTGTAGTCGTCTGCGTTTACTCAAAAGGCGGGAAACTGTACAGCCGAGAAGAATAAATGTTTACTCAGTCTTCTGTTGGTTATTTCAAGAACTTTTAACAGGAGATCTCTGCAAAGTTATGGACACCGATTTTCTTCAAAATCTTTATAAATATGGTCACTAGACGTAAAATAATAAAACTTTTTTTTTAGAAAGGAAAAAAAAGCGATTTGATGGAGAAAAATCTTCATTTCCACCCCGAAATATGTTTCAGCCGGCACTGAAATTGACAGGGAAACAGAAACTAATTGGATGAAACTTCGTGCATTAGATAGTAGACGTAGGCATATTTTTGTCGTTTCTGTGGAGAGAGATTTACGAGGCTGAATCTCTTCAAATATGTTGTCACTTGGAGGCATTTGTTGTTAATGGATTCAAAGTATAAGCAGCGTAAGTGTATGCGTGTATACCGGCAAAGCACGAAATCCCAGGCATTGTATAGAATCTTTAATTACGTCTAAATATAATTGAAAGGAAACATGTTCATTCTTAAATAAAATATTTATGGGAAGAGGATAATGTACTTGCGAATACCTGCCGTTTTTAGGCAAAGTACGAAATTTCGTTCTTTTCAGAATGTTAGCCATACTTTGCTTAGGTATTATATCTCTGTCCATCTTTTTCATTTTCTGTCCTTGTTGAGCTTGCAGTCTTGTACATTTCACATTATTATGTGACACATTCCGTCTCGTATGTTTTTTGTATCTTTTTTTTAGCTTGTGTACCATGGGTATTGTCAGTAATCCAATAGACTTCAACGGAATCGCCTGATGCCTTTAGAATTACGTCTTCAGGCATTCCAGCAATGGCGATAAATCAGAGACGATTGTCAATAAACCGATTGGAATGTTCAATAACGTTCGGCCACTCCTTGTTTAAGAATTTTTTCCTCTCTCTTCGTCCTCCCTTTTTTTATAGTATTCTATTTGTCGAAAAAAATGGAGGCACCTACTTTTTCCGTGCTTTATCTGGTTTCCTGAAATCCAACTTAACAAAATATTGCTTAGCTGAGTTGCGATGCTGTTGTGTAAGATCCGTTGTGTGTGTGGTCAGTGGATAAGAGTGTAGTATTGTATTGAAATATTTGATTTGGTGTTGGCTGGCTATTCACGCCGCAGGATTATACTTCCAACGGGAACCAACGTTAATAAAATTATTTACTCGCGTTTCAGGCACTGCTGTATTCGTGGACGTCTATATTTTCGTGAACAGAAATATAATTTTTCTTTCAACGTCTTAAAAAAATTTCTTCACATTTTAGTGGTCATGGTTTGTGGGAGAAAAATAAATTGCATTAGATTTGCTGAAATTGTGATTGATCTTGATTAAGAAACGTCCGAGAGTTTGAGGAAACGTTGTGAAGAGGCTGAAATGAAATGAAAGTGTAAACAATGATGGTTAAAACAAAGGAAGGACAGAAGAAGGTTGTTGGAACTGCCTACTATCTGGATTGCCAGACGTACGAACATCATCACAACAGTGTCATTCTAAGAGATTTAGTGGAATGGTTTTCGCCTGTGCTGTTGTGATTTTACGTAGTGCCGTTTTCTTTTGTACATAAGTAACTTATTCATCTGTTCTATAATTAATGGTTTTAATGTGCAAGAAGTAATGAACTATTCACAGTGAAGCCAGGCGAAGTTGTATATAAGAATCACTATAAAGAAGTACGGCGATGAAACAAGGAAAAGAAATTGAAAATTCTTTCTAATATAAACTATTGTGTCTCTGTTAAACTGGTTTACGATTATGTCTGTACGGAGTAGGAATAATACATGAGTAACTGATGGCGAAACATCACTTACTAGTTAAGGTTAAAAAAAAAAACAAAAAAAACAGTAGTATAAAAGTGTATCTTGTCGTTTTAACAAGAAACAAAATCGAGTGAGCGACTGCATGATGAACCTATTGTGATTTGCAAATGTAAACCAAAATTCCCGATTTCTTCCACCTATAATTCAATCTATGTATTTGAATTTCAATTAAATTTAATTTTTGAGACCTTTAGGGAACTTTTGCTCATGTCGGATGGATGATGATGGGAGAATTTGTGGAATGAAGAAGATGAGGAAACGGGAGAACCCCGAGAAAACTCACACACGCTGTGTTTGTCCACCATAAAGCCTACATGGCATGAGCAGGGATCGAACCGACGACCCGAAGCACCAGGGTTGAGCACTTTACCGTTTAGCCATCGTGCCGTATTAGAGGTAAGAACATGTGACATACGAAGTGAAATGATAAACAAAGCTAATGCCGAGATGGTACCTTCAAACTAGGCCTTGGCCTACTTCCCGCTTATCTCTCCCCTCCCTTATCCTGGTCTGAGCTACAGTGATTCCGAAGGATAGATACAATTCAAATTCGTAGAGATAATGAAGAAGATAACACAATGGCCAAGACAGAGATCAACAGGACCCGAACAATGACTAAGGTTTCATTTACTTTGAAAAATCTACCGCTAACACGATGATTGCTGATGATAAAATAAAGTTCGGTTGCCCCTTGATTCTTTCTATCCGATACTATGATTTATTAGCTTTATTTTACTGCACAAAACAACGGGAACTAAGGAATATAAAGCAATTCCGAAGTAAGATAATTATCTGAAATGAAGCGGAAAGAAGATAGTCAGACTTGGTCCTTTAACTTTCCAATACAAAGTGTGTTGCATAGTTGGATAAGGGAAGGGAGTCTAATGAGGTACCCCGCCATCCTAACTGAGGTTTATTCTGGTTTAGCCTTAATCCCATTCCATTATGCAAATTCGAAATAGTACTTGAATCAAGACTAAATCCATTATCTTTTTCTCACATTTTTTTGAGAATAGAAAAAACGAAAAAAAAAAAACCCGAGCTGTTTTCCAACTTGCTTTGTATAGTCTAGGAATGTGTGTAACTTTACGTGCTTTGTTTACTTTATAAACGTATCTAGCCTCAGTTACTTTGTTTACTCAGGAAATGTATCTTGCCCCAATTACTTTGTTTACTCTGGCAACGTATATAGCCTAAGTTGGTTTGTTTAATCTACAAATGTATCCACCCCCCAGTTGCTTTGTTTAGTATCGAAATCTGTATAATATAAGTTGCTTTGTAGGGCTAGTCTAGAATTTAAATATATAAATACCAAGAGTACCTGAAGTAACGAATAAAACTTCCTGTTTTAACAGTACCTGTAGTAACGATCAAAACTTCCTGTTTTTTGAAACCTACGTGGTTACTATTTTTTTCAGATCACACTGAATCACTAAGTGTTACGTCACGCTGTGGTGTCCATGTGTTTTTTCTCTTTCCATTTTGTCACATCCATAGTGATGTTCTGTATTTTACGGTTTCCAAACAAACAAACAAAAAAAAAGTCGTATGTTGGTTCAATATGTTGATGATGCAAATGCTGCCAAAGCCTGTTGGTGTTATTGATAAAACCAGCATGCGTCGCCAAATATAATTTTTTCATCGTCGCCTGTGGCAATGATAATCTTGTTTCTTCTCCGCATCATGCGTCTACGGTGGTTTCCACGCTTGAATCTGTCATGTGGAACGCTTGCATTATACATTAACACAAACCCATTAGCACACATCCTTATGGAGACTGATGTAGGTTTTTTATGATTTTTTTTTTCAAGTCAGCCTTCGTCATGTAACAGCAAATACCAGAGTTGCATTCTTTTCGGTTTAATGGAATGGAAGTATGTTGTTTCAGATCAAGTCTGTGTTTTCGCACCGAATATGTTCTTATTCATAAAAAAATGAAGTTGGCACCAGTAAACATTTTCTTATTCTTAAAAAATAACGTATGCAGGCAGCATTTATAATTTTCTCTAGAATATGAATTGAGTTTAATTTTAAGGCCTTTTTACAACTTTGGCTCAGGCCGAGAGGATGATGATGGCATGATTGGTGCAATGAAGAAAGAGGAAGGAAACGGGACAACCCCTAGGAAACCCACGCACACGGTGTTTTACCACCACAAAGCCCATATGGCACGAGCATAGTTTGAACTGAACATTTTCTCTAGAGTACGTGAGGTATGTGATAATCATGGTAATCTAATACTTATTGAAGTTACGTTTTTTTATTGGCAGGGTTGGCCAACCTTTTTGAATTCGCGACCTGCTTTAATTTTAACTTTATTTCTTTTTATATGGGCCAGTCTAGTAACTTTGGACCTCGGTCCGTCACGATTCGCCCTTTAGCCATTAAAATCCACACCCATGTCCCTGGCGGAACTCGAACCCGGGACCTTCGAGTCGTTGGTCTACCGCCGTAGACCGCACGGCTACCAGGCCGGCTTCGCGACCCGCGTCAGATTAAATACTAAAAGACTCGGCTTGCAAAGAGAAGTTGAGACATGATGAAAATATGGTCTCTAGATTAACCTTCAACTTTTACATCTGCGAGACATGCATACAACTTTGTGTGGTATCTGTTTTTATAACTGCGGTAAATTAAAATTAGTTACATGTAGTATAATTGTACAGTTAGTGTATACATGATAAAGTTACGAGAGCCGTATATAGTAACATTACATACTGTACACTGTTAAAAATTTCGTAAACGTTGACAGGAATTCCTAGTAAAGTACCGCAGCATTTTTCGTATGCTGAGGTGGATATTTGCGGTTTACAGTTCTTTGCGCAGTTCTCCGTGCATGCAGTTCTGATCAAATGTTTAGTCAGATTCATAAATCTGCTGCAAGGAGGTGCGGGCAGTGTAGGATTAATTGTCTTGGAGGAAAATAACACCACGTTCAATTTTCTTTGGAGGGGCGGGGGCGTTTCTTGGCAAAGCCCGACCGCAATTTCTGCAAGAGGTAGAACTTTTATTCTAATGCTACAGCTTCTGCTCTGATGCATCATATTGGTTACTACTTAAACATCCCTAGTAGATAATGTTCGAATGTGTCAGCATATTAGTAGTATCGTAAAACTACAATCGGAAGTAGTTTGTAATTATGTATATCTCTTTGTTGTGCTATTATTTTCTGAGTGAAGGCTTTAACCACTTAATCGGAAGAAGAAAATACTTGTTCGTTCACCAGAAAGAAAGCATCATCAGATTTATTGTGGTGCAGTTCCTTTCCTTTACGTCCCTGCAAACAAATGGGAATGTGATACAGAACCAAGTTCAGACTTGGCTCCATTCGTCTCTGTTCCTTCCTTATAAGGGAATGGGTTTTCTTTTTGTAGATATAATCGCCGAGCTGGAGAACAACTATGTGAAAAGAGTAAATGAAATAACGGAAAAGGAAGATGAAATCGGTGGTTTCCTTAACTTTGCGAAGAAAGAAGAAAAGGGGCAGGTTTAACCCTTTGGCAGTCATTCAAAAGCCCGGGCAATTAAATTATTGATTGTAGGAGAAGATCCCAAAAGAAATTAAATATCTTTTCCTCGGTTTGTCCTTTTATTTGTTTTTGTCGAAAATCTTTGTAATTTCCTACGCTTTGGTATTTTTGTTGCAGTTGCTGTTAATGATAGGTTTTGTTTTTGGTCGTGTATTGTGTTCTGAATTCTAGTGGTGTTTTTCTTGCTCTCTGAGGGATATGAATTGCAACATTTTGTAAAAGAGATTCTCTTTTGTTTTTCAATGAAGAAGACAAGTAAACTACAGGAGAAGGTCATTCCAAAACTTTTCTGTTAATGGCTCGAACTTAAAGAGTATAAATGTTTCATCTTTTCCGTGCGCAAAAGTACAAGGAAGTTCACTTAAGGTTCAGTGCCTAGAAGAGTTAACAGCTGTTATTCCTCCATGGAGCAAGCGGCGAGAAGACGACGGCGGAATTTTTGATACCAATACTTTATACAGAAACTCGCAAGTAAACGTTTGTGTGTGTGTGTGTGTGTGTGTGTGTGAGAGAGAGAGAGAGAGGAAAGGGAAGACGAAAGGAGGGGAAGGTGTCAGAAACTTTTTCAATCGAAACGGATTGCGAAAAAAAAAGATCAATCACTAATGTCTGTTTCCTTTTCTTTTTCATGAAATGAAAATCTGGTGACGAAATTGGAAGATTTTCTTTTTACACAGGGTGCTTAAAAGTACAAGACAGTGTACAGGGATTAATTTCGTACAAAGCAGTGATCCGATTTTTTTTATGTCTGTCACAAAATGCGAATTTCAGAGTTAGAGATGCCCTAAGTTAGCACGTCATCGAAAAAAAAATCTCAACCGATACACTACAAAAAAATAACTGTGTTAATTCAACACAATACGGTGTCCCAGCGTGACTATCACTTTTTGCGTATTAAATCAACACAACACACGGTGTTGATTTTGGTACTGGGAGAAAAAAAAGTTACGGCTGCAGCTAGATTTGAACATGGGTTGCTCAGTTAGAAGTCGAGTATCTTACCGACTTGGCTAAATCGTCAGACGGAAAGAGTACTATATTGAAACAATATAGAAGATAAAACAATGTTGCTGAACCCCAAACATAAACAAAGTTACTCTCATGAGTTATGCCATGATTTAATCTTCCATTGTTAAATTAGGGATCACAATCCCCAGTCATTGAGAATGTTCTATTTCTATGAAAGCAAACAAGGTAGCGACAACCAAACACTTGAGCAGCATTACTGCTTTCTTATCATAACATGTCAAATGCTGCGCTTGCTTTCGTAGAAATTGAACATATTCTCAATAAATGGGCATTGTGATCACATCAGGAGATTCGAGTGGTCGTCATCAATACCATCACTATGAAATTGCTTTTGTGGGGAATCCCTTCTGATGTGAAATCCTCAATTATAATCACTGTCAAAATACGATTTTTGGGTACAACTTTGTTATTTTCTAAGCCGACGAAATTTATGCAATTATTTGCCGAAATATTGCATAGCCTTCATTAATGCAACCCAAACAGTTTTTTTTTTAAATTTATAATCATCATTTTCAAACACCCTGTATAACATTTGATGTGCTTACACTTTAGCCAAAAATCTCGATAAACCTATGAGGTCCTTTCTTCCTTTTTAAAACACACAGAAAGATTATGAATTTGTGAACATGAATATGCTCAATACTGTTAATAATATCCATATAGAGTAAATATGGAGTAAAATTTACAGCCGGAGCTTCTAACAACGTCCTGTAATCTAACTGTAGTTAAGCCAAGTTGGATTTGTGAGAAACGAGTGTTTACATGATAAATAATGTCGCATGTTCGCCTCTGAACTGTGTTCTGCCTTGGATTTAAATATAAGCATGGTTCGAATTCCACATTAATAACAAATTTCGTCCTTTCAAGCGACTTGCTCGATGAAGACGAAAATCGTAATTCAAAATAAAATTGATAGGAATGGAAGCTTAATAGTATTTGTATTTGTTAACTTTTATTGCCGTTAACACATCATAGTGTGAGTGTTTCCGTATCACAGCATAACTGTAAGTAACTAATTTTGTAGCACAACTCCAGTGGGGCAGTGGTTACGATCGGTAACTTCAGATAATCACTGGGGATATGGCGTGAGTTTGAATTCTTCTCACACAGCCATATTAATGAATAAATTTTGTGTTTTCCACAGTCCGCCCGGGAGAATACACAGATGGTACCTTTAACAGATGCCCTGGTCGTTAACTTCACAATCCTGGATATATGCTCGCTGAGGCATGTCATCAGTCCAATTTGTGAAAGGCGTTATCTCGTAGCTGTTATTTAAACCTATAGTTTTAAATAAACATAACTAATTTTGCAGTTCCGTTCCTTCAATCGGAAATATACAGTAGTAAGTTCCGCTGGGATCTATATGAGACTCGGTTTTCTTTTTGTAGCAAAATAAAAAAAAGTGAAATAGGTTCGACTGTTTGTATCCACCATGTATCAATCCATCATTACAAAATTTATACATGTTATTGACATTCAAGGTATAAGTGTAGCACCCATTCACATTAAAATAAAAAAAAAGATATAAAACCGAGTGTTCCAAGACGTGGCCGATATTTCCCCCCCGCATGATCAGATTCGTCAGTTCAATCACATGTGTTATTTTCAAATTGTGCTATTGGCTACTAGAATTTAAGCGTACAATGTGCGTTTTAGACATGTAAGTTCTCTGCTAAAATCCGTGTTTGTTTTCTCATAGCTATAATACTAATTTTTAATATTCTTTTTATGTAATAAACTTATATCTTTTTGTTTTGCAGGTCAGTTTAACAGTGTGAAGCGGAGCAGTATGTAAGTCAAGTAGTATAGTACATAGCAGTGTTACTAACTCAAATATGGTATATTTACTGTTTTCATTCTTATAAATATTACGAAGGCACGCAAAATATTTATCTCCTTTTCTTTCTTCATTTCCCTTTTTATTCATTATTTTTCTTTCTTCTTCTCTTGCTTCATTCTTTTCTTTCAGTAATACACATAGAACCTTAGCTACTTGCGAATTCTCAGTTTAAAGTAGTTACAATTCTTAACGTGATTTCAAAAGAATTCAAGAAAATTCTGAAATAATAACATCTGCGAGTGAGTGAATTGTTATGATAAACGTCCTAAACGAGCTGGTGAGCTTCTAACGATGGGACCTACAATATTTGATAAAATAGTCGCGTAACCGCTCCGTTTAGTGGACCCGGGGTATAAAACTATAATTGGCCAACCCTTTCTGAAAATATACAGGGAGTGTATTTAATATATACACATATGTCACACTCACAGGTGAGTTATTTTCCTCATTCTTTAAAAAGAAAAGAAATTTTCCTTGTTGGGACAAGATCCGTTTTGTTTTCGAGATACAGACAACCGAACTTCCAGCTCCAATTTGGCTTGTTACTAAGATATTATTTATCTCTGTACATCATGCATTAAAGTAAAATTTTGTTTCGTTTTTGGGAGTTGGTTTGCGTAAATAAGGTAGATATTAGAAGTTAATATGTGATTGTCTGGTTGACAGTGTTGCCAAACAGGTATAAAGTTGTATTTTTTTTCTAGTAGCACTAAGACAGTTTATTGCATATTCGGTATTCAAGTGAAGATAAATATAATACGTAGGGCACAGAATGTAGTGACTCAAACTGTAAAAAATAACGAGACGAAATGTTCAAAATATGGATTTTCAATAGTTCACACGACTGATGAGGTCGGCTTATCATTACTGGAGGATACTAAATGGGCGTAGTGCTACCTAGTCCAGTATACCAAGTTGGCAACACTATCAGGCGGTGACATCACATTTTACTTTATAATTTCTAGGGAATTGTTCTAAAGTAGAAGAATAGGAAAGTCCCAGACTCTAAGGTGCATTGGTCAAGCACAAGCTTTCGTCAAATATGTTTCTTGGGTTCAACTTTGGGATTGTGTAAATCAACTCGCCTTACGTCATTATTTGACGAGATATTTACGTCATTTGTGGCGAAGTGCTCCAGATTTGCGTGCAACTAATTCCAAAACTTTTTTTTTTTTTTACATTTCTTCAATAAAACCCTTTTCTTGTTTTGGTGTGAACAATCATGTCCCAAAGTTTGTCCGCAGAATCTGGAACAACCCTGTATATATATTGCACTATTTTCCTCAGAAGGGTTTTACTTTCTGCTTTCGAAATTTCGGAGAAAGAGACACCAGGAATACTAATTTAGTTCCCCCAAAGGCAACGTCTGCGACAGAACACAACGTAATATCTTTCGAGGTTGATTCCCTCCTTCTGGATGACTCTTTTTTCTTTCCTTCCTTTTTTTCTCCAGATTTTTTGCCCCTCCACAGTGACGTCAAGTAATGGGCTTTACGTATCTTCTACGTCCCATCCTCCTCACTTCTTTTACTCAGAAAACTGTTTTTATGTCTCTTTAGGTCAATTTCAGTTCTCAGCTCGCCATATTATTACATTTTTAATGAAAAGTTAGCTCAGTGGTTCTTTGGATCTGCTGGGTCTATATTTAATACCTCTTGCTTAGTCCTGATGTCATTTTATTCAACTTTGGAGGACTTGCTTTTTTTTTTTTTTAAGTCAAGCATTTCCATCTCGGGGTTTCCAAATTCTTTGTTCTTTAATTCGCATGTTGTTGGTCGCGTTCTTTGATGAATTTTTAAGGAGCTTAGCGGTTTACTACATGCTGCAGGCTTTCATTACTAATTCATATAGTATGTCTCTCTTCGCAGTGGAATTAATGGTGGGAATGATAAAGAATACCCAGCCGGATCTGGAGTATTCAATTTCAGAACTAAATGTTATGTAGTTGAAACCCTAATCATCATATCGAATGTCAAGATTTTTTATTATTATTATTCATATGTACAATCTGAAAACCAGACGCTTAGTGCTCTGGTTTCAGCACGGGAGGGGTTAAATGGGATCGTATCATGCTTAAATCATTCTCCCCATACTAGAGATTTTCCACGAAGATCGTCAGTGTTTCAGTTCCATTCAAATGTCCGGAGTGATACGAGACCAGGTACCTTCCATTAGTATATTTTTCCTCGTCAGTCCTTGGTTCCTTTCGCACTTGAAGATTACTATCGGAACGGGCGTAAGCCATAGTGCTGTTGCCGCCCATACACTTCATTTTATCTTATCTTTTTATCTTGCAGATTACTATCTCTAGGCTCTCTCAGAGTAAACGTCCTCTTTCATACTGCTGCAGTCAAACGTTGCCCTTCAGACTTTCGTAGGAGATAATGTTATCGTTCACACTTAAAGTGGAATATGATCTTTCATATTTCTGAGGGGAAGTTATCTTTCAGAATGTTGGAGTATAGCGTTATCCTTCAGAATGGTGGTGTATAGCGTTATCCTTCAGAATGGTGGCATGTTGTCCTTCAGACTCCCGCAGTCAAACGTTCATTAAGACGATGTTAGGTCTA
>JAGDQP010052631.1:0-13743 GCA_022664845.1 Lepisma saccharinum | reverse complement strand
GATGAACTTGCGAGTTCCATAAGCCATAGAGTTAGTTAGTTAGTAGGAGAAAAACTGTAGCCTCAATTTTAACTTATAAACAGTAAAAAAAAGGGTTGTATCAACTGTGTAAGATTTCAAAATGCGTATATCGGGAAGGGCGTAAGCCACAGTGCTGTTACCGCCCATACAATTCATTTTATCATGTTTTATCAAAATGCGCATATATAACCTAACTGACCCTAACCCACTCTAGCTTAAGAAACAGTAACAAATAATGAACAAAATGTAATTAGATCGGCTCTGCGGAATAAGAGTATAAAATTAGAGGCACGAGAGGTGTGTTATCCTAAAATTAACGTTATATGTGTTAGTTTTGGCAAGTTTCTGCTCCCTTCAAAGGTGTACTTAGGTTTCCGTTAAATAGAAAATTCTCCCCTACTTACCACTGTAACACATTCACCTCACCACCAACGTAAAAGTAATGGTGACGTTCGAATATTACCTTCAAGTTTAAAATAAACTATAAGTTCTAATGGTAAAGTAGCAATCCCGCCAAAACTACTCGCGCATTGACTTATCAAAACGTATCACCTAAGTTTCTTAAGCCTCACATGTGACATGGAGCGAAGTTCCAATAAACGCATTACTTTGCTGCATTATTTAGTGCGGCGAAAGTAAAGCAGTAAATCTTACTTTCGGATACATTCTAACTTTTAAATAAACTACATTTCAAAATGTTTACGCGGCTACTTACCCATTTCGCAATTCCTTGCAAATATAAGTTCAACAAAATTCAAAACAAATCTTGAGTGGTAGTTGCACCACCTGGCTATAATTGACGTTTTTAAAACAAAAGAATGATGAACAGCGCGATCCAACACACACACAGCATTTTCGCAAAGTCATCCAATCAACTTTTCGTTCGAGCTATATTTGCTTCGTCATATCCTTCGTATAGTAATAATCAAATACTACTACTACTAATAATAATGAAAATAAGAAGACGAAGGTTGAAGTATGACAGCGAAATAATCAAGAATATCGTTATTCACGGATTTAATTAGAAAAATAGGCAATCCCGCACGTCTATCCGGGATACATCGAGAGGATCTCCTTATGGGGTGAACTGTTCGTATAGCCCAAAGAGTTATTCCACGGATGTGCTTAGGACATCGCTATGGGAGCTTGACAATTCTGGTGTTAATGGGATCTAAATGGGAAGTCCCAGGGATGTACTCTGCTATGTGGGAAGATGATTCATAAAGAAGTTAGATTGCTCTAAATTTAGTTGGAAATTACCATGAAAAAGCGACTTTGTAACAGAAAGAATGAGAAATTGACTAAATGTTTAAAGTTTATAATAAATATCAGTTTTCGTAGACTAAAAAGTATATAGGTACTTATAATATTTTATAAAAATATTTTTTTACTTAAGCTTTTATTAAAACGAACTTAAAAGGGTAAACATGGAACCGACCTACATTACTGTATTATTAAAATTTTCTCACTTTTACTGTAATACACAAAAGAGAAAAACTAAGTTTTATCAAGTCTAAACGACTAGTTCGCTGATGTGACACAAAATAAAAGCTTGGGGAGTAAACACTGAATATTAACAGTTATACACAAAGCAATTGCTGATAAAAGATAAAAATGAAGTGTATGGGCGGTAACAACACTATGGCTTACGCCCTTCCCGATAAAGCAATTGCTGAATAGCATGTTTTTGTCTTGACTTTTAATCTTACCTATATTCCACTCTTCTAAGGCAGTGATTTACACTGGTTAAAAGAAGATAGCGGTGCATGGCTGAAAGAGGAAAAGCTACAATGAATTCTAGAAAAAAAAGAGTGCTGCAGACGGAAGCTCCCACCCGGATCTCCGTAATAAACACAGGAGATCCACGTTGTATCATGGGAACAGTAGATCAGTCAGTCGACTTACAGATGTATGTGCCGCAGAACTTGAAGAAACGTTCCTTCTTACAAATACGTTAAAATCCGCGTAATTCACACTAAAAATGCTACCATCATATAAGTTATCATGTGTCTTTTCAGGTGATTGTAATCAGTAAAGTTATTTCCACATACCATACTAAGAAGGCTTCTCCCCTTGTATTAATCTCATGTTCACTTTCTGACTATTCACAGTAAATTTGTATCCGTAAACGACACATTGAAAGGCTCTTTCCAGTGTGGGTTCTGAGGCGAACTTTTAAGCTTCCAGATTTTGCAGATTTATATTCACATAGTTCATAACGAAAAGGCTTCTCCCATGTATGAGATCTCATGTGCTCTTTCAGATTACTACTCACTTTATATTTATATCCGCATATTTCACATTGAAAGGCCTCTCCTCTGAATGAATTCTTAAGTGAGCTTTCAAGTGGCCACTTTGAGTAGATTTATACTCGCAAACGTTATATTAGAATGGCTTCTCCCTTGTATGAGTTCTCATGTGCATTTTTAAGTGTCCGCGTTGTGTAGATTTATGATCGCACATATCACATTTATATCTTCTTTCTCCAGTGTGAGTTCCCATGTGTGATTTTAAGGCAGTCTTTTGCGAAGCTTTGTAAGGGCATATTTTACACGTAAAAGGTTTTTCTCCGGAATGAGTTTTCACGTGGGATTTTAAGCTACTCTTTTGAGTACACATATAAGCGCAAATGTCACATTGAAAAGGCTTCTCCCCAGTGTGAATTCTCCTGTGCATTTCCAGGCTGGTTTTTTTAATACATTTATATCCGCATGTTTCACATTGATAATTTTTCTCACCAGTGTGAGTTCTTACGTGCATCTCCAAATTTTCTTTTTGTGCACATTTATATCCACATATGTCACATTCGAAAGGTTTCTCCCCAGTATGAGTTCTTATGTGAATTCTTAGTCTTCGAAGGTTAGTACATTTATCATTGCATATTTCACAGTTATAAGGCTTTTCACCAGTATGAGATCTCATGTGCCTTATCAAGTTACTGCGTACAGTGTATTTACGAGTACATATGGCACATTGAAAAGGCTTCTGCCCTGTATGGGTTCTCAGGTGTGCTCTTAAGGTAGCTTTTTGAGAAAACTTATATCCGCATCTTTCACATTCAAAGGGTTTATCACCACTATGCATTTTTAAGTGTCTTTGCAGGTTGCTTTTAAGAGTACATTTAAATGCGCATACATCACATGCAAAACACTTCTCGTTGGTGTGACTTTTCAAGTGTACTTCCATGTGTATCTTTTGGGTACTCTTATGTCCACAAACGTTACACTGAAAAGGCTTCTCCCCTGTATGAGTTCTAATGTGTACTTGCAAGCAAAAGTCAGTACTACTTTTATAGTTGCATACTTCACATTGAAAACGTTTATCCTTTGACTTATGAATGTCGTGTCTACTAATATTAGTATTAGATGAAAGTTCTCTTGCACATAATTGGCGTTTAGAAATCTTGGCCTCAGACTCAGTCTTTGATTGAATTTTCGAAGGAAGAGGATTTTTAAGAGATGTTCTGTTCTGCTCCCCTCTTAATTCGATTTCCATTCTCTGTGTTTGATTAAGACGTGTATTTTTACTACAAAAACTATTCCCTCTTCTTCTATTTGAATTTTCTTCCTTTTTTCCCAATATCTTAAGTTGCTGGGTTTGCATTTGATTAGGACACTCAATAGGTGTTTGAATTTCATTACATTCGCCTTTAACATTGTTACTTCCACATGCTGATAGATCATCCCCTGTTCTTTCAACCAATTTATTAACATTACTGTCTAGTTTAATTTCTGCATTTTCCGCAATATTGTCAACAGAAGCTAGGCAGTTAATTTCTCCAGATCGCTTGTCATTTAAGCAAAGCGGTAAACTACTTAAATCACTATTGCTCTCATAAGTTTCTTGTCGTTTATGAATAACGGACTCAATTTCTTTGTACTTGCACGTAGCAATTTCTAATTCATATTCTTTATCTGAGGAAACTGGAACAAACCAATCTGAAACTGTACTCACTTCGATCTTCGAAGATATTTGACGAAAATTTTCTTTCTTCTCATCTTCGTAATTATTGTCAATATTAGTTTCAAATGAATTTTCGCTGCCCTGATGAAAAGAGAACAGGAAAATTAGTATTAGGAAGTGTAAAGTTGTTCGTCGCAACATATAATTTAAAGCTGTTATTGGAAACTATGTTATGCAAATGTAAACTGAACAATAAAGCTAAAATGAAACATACATGTCGTATTACTTCATACGCAGTTTTTTCATGAGGATGAAACTGAAGTTCAAGAATTAGAAGACTAAATCTGCCTTCAAGGATTTAATTTTGTTGAAAATGCCTGAAATTAATTACTAGCTTGTCATTCATTGCGATAGTTTAAACCGTATTTATTCACCAGTTTTAAGTCAGTATGATGATACTGGTAATCTGGGTCCAGTTTATACTTAAAAAAAAAACAACAAAAAAAAACACAATAATATTAGAGTAAAATTTTTACGAGCTTGAATCCACAGATTTCGTGCTTGCTCTGGATAAATTTAAATATTATTTGCATTCACTCTTTATTATTTTACTGACAACTAAGCATTAATTTAGATGCTTGGTAATCATAACGGACAGACAAAATATGGAACCATGATAAAAAAAATCTTTTAACTTACATTTAAAATAGTACAGTTTAAATCTGCAGCTAAGTATTTTGGCAGGACTCATAACTTGGTTGGAATTTTTTCTTCAAAAATAGAAAGGTTAGAAAAGAGAAGCAATGCAAGTATATTCTAACAATCCATCCTACAAAATTTTGTCAAAAGCCAATGTTTACCAAATCTGTCTTTAGCTCAAAGGAAAGATGTAGACATGAAAACAAATTTTGGCAAGCTCGAAAAGAAAGAAGTGGTCAATGGTTATCAATTAAGAAGAAAAAACAAGTTCTTTTACAGAACACCAAGGGTGAAAGGAATTCTGGGTTAAGAAAATTTGCCCCCGAAGATGTAACCTACTCCATTATTACGAACAAGATATTGGTGAAGGGCACTGTGGATATCCAAAGACAGCAGCCAAAAAGTATGTCGTTTCAAATTTAAACATATATTTCCAGAGATCAAGTACATCGAACAAAGTAAGAACGTTCGTAAATGTAGGATGAACACTTGTATTTCAGGAAAGTGCAGTTGTGCCCAGCATCGTGAGCTCAACTGGAAAGCTGCTGTCAATAAAAGACAGTGGCGATCACAGTTGAGAGCTTCGGCTCTAGTTTCCCAACATGCCTAGTCAGCGTGGGGCAGTAGCCCACCTCCTCCCTCCAGGAGAGGCTTCATCTAATAGTGGATTGAATATGGCTGTGAATTATCATTTATTGATTTGTTGTAGTAGATGTAGTGAAGTAGAGAAATCTAGTCTGAAGAACATTCTACAGCCATCATTTGTTATTTTTGTCATCTGAATGTTAAACACTTGATGGTCCAAAGTTTTAAATTTGTATTCCGTGGCTATTTATATTCTGATTCTTTGAAAGAACGATAATAGTTTATATACTTAAATATATTTTTACGTTAAATGAAGTTAGGCGAGCTGACTTCAATGTAGTCGACTCTTCTTACGTCAATTGTGCAAATCACAGTGTATGTGTATTAGTACCTTGTACACACGAGTAGCATATAATGATTTTTGAAAAGTTGTTCGTGGTATTATGCAGGAATATTTACGAATTAGTTTACGTCGACATTATCCATCAGAAGAGTTAACGACTTCAGATTTTTAATTATTTGATATCGATATTTTCACTGGATTCTTTTGTAGTTCACACACGGAACGAGTAACTTTAATAGTAACCTCATTCAGATATTTTCACTTTGGTACATTGTTTAATTCGCAGTAACACACACTGAAGACTGATCATTTACCATATACAGACTTGAAGTAGAATAATGGGTTACGACAAACTATCTTATATTTTAATTATACTATTACAAGTGGAACGCCCGAAATAGGGAATGTCATGTAGTATTAATTAATATGTATAACTTGAAGGTGGAAATCAGTCGCATTTTATCCCGCTAGTCAATTACATATTTGCACTATTAAAGTTTGTATTCATATTACGCTTATTATAATAAGTTGTTTGCTTGAAAAGGCGAATTACACTGTTTATCAAAAACGTCCCTATAATCTGCTGGAATTTACAAAATTAGCAAAGCATAATGAAGGCATCGGCCTACAGCTTATAATTGAGGAGTACGCGCGAACAAACGTCTATATGACATTTTTCTGTAAGTGGAGCTATTTACAAAAAAAGAGTGATTTCATGGATATGCATTCCCACATAGCAGAGTACATCCCTGGGACGTCCCATTTAGATCCCATTAACGTCAAATTTCTCAAGCTCCCATAGCGATGTCCTAAGGACGTCCGTGGGATAACTCTGTGGGCAATACAAACAGTTCATCCTGTATGGAGGTCCCCTGGATGTCCCCCGGAAAGCCTTGCGGGATTACCTAACTGGAATTTCTATAAATTAAATCGACCTTACTATTATTATTATTTAATTAATTATAACTATACGAAGGATATGCCTTCGTATATCCACATAGCAAAATGACGTCCCAGGGATATCTGACGGATCTCCTGGCAGGATATCGGGACGTCCTGTTTACATCCATGGGACGTATAGTTATAATTAATCCTTCGTATAACTATACGAAGGCATATCCTTCGTATAGTTATAATTAATTAAATAATAATAATAGTAAAGTCGATTTAATTTATAGAAATTCCAGGTAGGTAATCCCCCACGGCTTTCCGGGGGACATCCAGGGGATATCCATACGGGATGAACTGTTTGTATTGCCCACAGAGTTATCCCACGGACGTCCTTAGGACATCGCTATAGGAACAGGACCATTTTGACGGTAATGGGATCTAAGTGGGACGTCCCAGGGACGTACTCTGCTATGTGGGTAGTTATACGAAGAATTAATTATAGCTATACGTCCCATGGATGTAAACGGGACTTAAACAGGACGTCCTACGGACGTCCCGATATCCTGCCAGGAGATCCGTCAGATATTCCTGGGACGACATTTTGCTATGTGGGTTCGCACTTGGTTTGAGCATATTGCTACAAATAAACTCGGTATTCAGAATTTTTGAAGGAAAATGCACTGCAAAAAGAGCGGAATAAAAGTTTGTTATATACGTTTCCCGTTATTGAGTGCGCGTTTAAACATTGTGTTGGATTTATGTAACAAAATCTATGTTACATGCTATTGCGTCACCCCGCACTTCCTTGTCGTTTTTGTCAATACACGTGAAATGTAACATAGATGTTTGTTCGCGCATACGCCTGAATTCTAGTGCACAGCAACACTTATATTTCCCTGAGGTAGAGGTCTGTGGTGGCATTTTTGTGAAAAATAGTTCAATTTGATTCATTTATTTACCCCATCACGTGTCTGAAACAATGGTTGGGAGGGAGAAGCTTAACTTCATGCATTTCTTCTAAGACTTTAGTATTGCATGTTACACACTTAAGGTTAAAAGCATAAATTCACAATCTGTAGAGTCAGAGGAATATTGCAAGTTTGACCTTCCACAAACACAACGGACACCAAAAGAAACTGCAGGCAGTACGAAAGCCGTTTGGGAATACTACAACAATTGAGTTTGGCATATTTCACGTGAGTTACAAATTGCCAAGAGTACGCAAGGTATTATTGACACATTTGCTGTTCCGCTCGCTTAGGTACCAAGTATGCAATCTATGAACAAATGGGCCTCTACAGTAGTTAAGAGTTTGCTGTTACTATGCTGTTTTACATTCCAGAAGGCAACGATTAGCTAAAAGTGTTTAGGCCGAATCAACATACATCAGTCGCATAGTTTAAAGGATGGTTGATGAGATTCCAAGATTCGTTGTGTAGACAGAGATAGATAGTCCAAATTTGAACGCTTGGTATGGGCTCATGGTCATCAGTTTAAAGATAACTCCTCAGGGAACTTACCGTCACAGCAAACGTTTATCTGAATAGGTTGAAATCGTCTCTCGCTGCAACAAGAAAATAGACGAGCGTTGTTTTTCCACAGGATGGAGTTTCTTAACATGTTGGATTATTAACCCATTCTAATGCTGAATAGTCGATGATCTTTATGCTTCAATATACCAGTTAAGCATATTTTGTTAAATTAAATTTGGTATTTTTGGGAGAATCGTGCATTATTTTCTACTCCAGTAGAATTTTGAAATCGAGAAAGCGACCACAAAATAAAGCGAAATGCAACGAAAACGAACTAACTTATTGAGCACGATCAAAGATAATGAATAATCTTACCTGATTAGAAGTATCAACCTCTTCCTTTTTCAATTCTATTGGTTGTTGTATTGCGTTGAAATCGTCAGCAGCATATCTCTCACTTGCAGACATGGCTAGTATATAACTCGATATTACACTTTAAATAAATATGTACTATTCCTCAGTTACATCAAAATTTGGTTAGACTTCGAAGTTGTTTTTCTGTAGCAAATTCATTTTTGCATTGAAAATATTGTTTAAATCTTAAATACATTAAACTATACTCTTCCTGAAACAAAAAGGAGCAAAAATGTTAAATATGCTTAATGATGAATTATCAGCTCATTAATAGGAAGTAATTAACTCCCACATAGCATACGAAACTTGCAGCAATATTGGCATCGCAAGTCTCCAAGCTTGCAAGTTGACGGATGCCAAATTTGCTACGAGCTTTCCTAGCCAAACTTGCTACAAGCTTTTTTTTTAATCTTTGGTAGACCAACATCGAGCCTGTACCGAGAAAAAAAAAATACTATTTGTAGTGCGATTTGAACTCACAATCTTCAGATTTGTTTGTTTCCTGTCAATCTACCGATTACTCCAGGTTTTTTTTCTGTTGGAGGACTACAATTTACTAGCTCTTTTATGTTACGAGAATTGTTTCTTAAATAAAGGCATTTAATTCGAAACTGGTAAAGTTTATTGATCCTGTGTTAGAATAGAGCTAAGAAGAAGGCCAATTCGTGATTTTTCACAACCACCTCAAGAGTTTCATAATGATATGTACCTTGCTGTTCGGATCGATTACATTTCTCATACAATGGTTGTCAATTTTCCAGATAGTACGCTACTTTAAAGAAAGTTACGATTAGCCTAGATTTTACGTTAGAGTGATAAACTAACACTTACGTTTCCTGTTGGATTACTAACTGGAACTAAAGATTTCCACAAAATATTTTTTTAAACAACTTCTTTCCGTTCGTACTAATAAATATTTCCCCCTTTCATTTCTATTGTATTTTTTAACATTTTTAAAATTGTACGCATTTCGCAAAAATTAGTTAAACAATTTTAATTATTCTTTTATTATACACAATACAAGGAACGAAAACACATGTCATCGGCCCACGCAGTAAAGTATAAACATTATACTTTTCCTAAAGAAATTCACTTGCGAAAAATGAACGAAGCAGGCTTTAAAACAGAATCAGTGATCTTTCACAATTTTGAATTTAAAGCATATATTAGTGCATTTACTAAAAAAACAGTCTTCGGAACATGGAAGGGCTAGTGAAATAGAGCATAGTGAGGAGTGGCGCGATAGAGCATTCGGTAGAGTGACGGACTACAAACGAAACTAAATATCCTAGGATCGAGCCCCAATTCACACATTATATATGTTTTTCGCCACAGGTTTCATGTATAACAAGACAAGTTTGTAGAAAGTTTGGTGTGCAAAATTTGTAGCAAATTTCTGATTTGTCACCTAGCAAGTTTGCAGCAATGCAATGCCCAACTTTGTACAAACTTGCAATGCTCTACCTCGTACAAACTTACTACAAGTTGCTACCTGGGCTGACGTTACAGGATATGTCAAAAAGTAGTTTTTTTTTAATTATTCGGATACACACTATTCTAAAACTATTTAGAATATATCAATTTTTAATATATTTTATGTTTAATAATATTTTCCGACTTAGTTGTGAAGTCCAAATAATATGTAATCGTCACATGTCTAATATGAAACATTCTTCAGTTGCAAAAACAAGAAATATTTCTTATTTTATTTAAAAACACTACTTTTTGTCAGCCTTATTTAACCACAGCATTAACTAATTAAGTCTATATAGGTCAACTTTAGAATAACTGCCGAAACACTTTTACCATTGTTTAAGATATTTCCTTTCACTCAAATACATGCAAAAGGTGTTCTTAGAATGATACAATTTACAATACTGTTTGTTGTTAATACATTAAATGATTTAAACACAAATCGGGAACAGATTACTTTGAATTTTTCTAGTCTTTTTTTAGAGTTGTTGATTTTCGAATGTCTTCGGTAAGTTCCTAGTTACATCCAAGGAAAATGCAGTTATTTTATAATGATATAAGAAACATATAATGATTACTAACATATTTGACATTTTAATCAAATCCCTTGAATAACACTTCAATTAAATTTTTAAACTATTCCGGAAAATGTCTCAGAATGGTACGGAAGTTTACATGCATTTTGTAACTGAATTAATAAAATTGGTATGTTGATTTTTTTTGTAATTCGTGATGATCACAGCACAATGAATTAATACTCTTCTCAATAGAGGAAGAAAGAAAGTACGTTACTTTTATGCAGTGATGTACAGGCTGAAAAAAAAACAACAGAAATTTAGAAAAACACAGAAGAAAATTCGCGAGGCGAAGAAACGCTGGTTTTATTTACAAAATTGGTTCCATTGATCCTTCATAAAGCTCATCGTACAGGATTCCATAAACATAGAATCAAATTCTTGAACAAGCAGTTCGATGAGTGCGTACGTAATTAAAGGGTTGTATCCAAGTAGTGTCGAAAGTGTTTGGATGACGCTCGTAAACGATTCGATAAGTTAAGCCAAAGTGTGAAATGAAAGTGAAGGAGCCAAAGGGAAACAATCTACTACTTCTGTGTTGAAAACGGGCACATGGAATGAATGTTAAACATGATGTGCATCGCGTGTAAAAAAATAATAACCTAATTTTAACAAGTGCTGTTCCGTAGTTGATGATGCCTCGAACACTGACTTTTAATTCCTTTATTCAAAACTCTTTTCAATTCTTATAAGTTTTTATTTATTTTTGGTTACAGACACTTCTATAATCATCTAGCGGCAACGAACAATCCAAAGTGTAAATCCATATTATATTATTATTTCGTTAAATACGCACTCCAGTTGACCAAGATAAAGCGGCATGTGGAGAAATTCTAATTGTGGCACTTCGGATGACTTGCCACAAGAACACGGAAAGTGTCTCAATCGAGGGATAGCGAGCGAAGAGGGGTCTATTAAAGTCAGGTTTTGTATTTTTTTTTAAATTATTGAATTGAACTGAAAATGCCGTTATTGAAGCGCGCGAGGTTCAGCCATAGCTGCTCTGCCACCTAAGCCTTGTCAAAGGAATACAATATTAAACAATAAACATAAAAAAGAGCGGGAAAAATACAAGTAAAAGAATAAACCAGGAAATACACAACTCAGATATACATATATAAAGAAAAAATAATCGATACTGTTGAATTTAGAGAGCTAATTTGTTACAGAACACTGTACATGTCGTAAGTACCAGACGCCAGTCGCTGGGATTTCATCAAATGCGATTTTAATGAATTGCGAAATGAATTAAATGACTCTAATTCTGTAAGAGCTTTTGATATCATGTTCCATACTCTTGGACCTGCTCAAGAAAATGATCCTTGCACTAGCTTTAATTTAAGCCTTTGCACATTAAATTTGTGACAGTTTTGTGAATTTACTATATAAATATTGAGGAGATTTAGTTTTAAGGATTTTATGTATCGGACAGCTATAGCACAGGTACCTTTGTCTCGCCATTGTTAGAATATTATTTCTAATTAGCACTGCTAAAGTATGTTCCTTTTTTAGGTTAAAGGCAAACCTAATGCACGAGTTCTGTATTTTCCGTATAGTTTTAGAATTGTAAACGGAAAGAGATGGTCCGTATACAGCGTCACAGTAGCCTAATAACGGTAAATTAAGAACTTGCGTGAGATATCATTTCATAGATTGAGAAAGAACATTTGTGGCTTTGTAAAATCGACGTAATAGAATAATTGCTTTATTACTCTAAGTCGATATATGATTATTAGAACTTAGTTCCTTATCCAATATGAGTCCTAAACTTTTCATATGGGTAGAGTGATAGATAAGTGTCCATAATTTTTATCTTTAGATCTGCTGCCTTGATTTTACTTAACTGTTGTGAGGTTCCTATAATCGTAAATATACATTTACTGGGGTTGATGATAGGACCATTATCGGTACACCATTCAGATAAAGAAGTCAAATCTCTCTTAACAAGTTCTACAATTTGTTCAATATTTTGTGGTGATGATATGATGCAAAGTTGTGTGTCATCCACGTAGCAATGAACGGTAAAATATTTGATGAAATCCATGAGGTCAGCAACGTAAATAGAAAATAGTAGGGGACCCAAGATTGATCCCTTGTTTATAACGAGTGACGAAGATAAAGGATATTGAGCTGCCCTAAGATACAATTGTTGCTTCCTGCCTAGTAAGTAGCTTCCAATTCAGTTTATAACGCATTAAGAAAAATGTAGAACCTTAGTTTAGCCAACAACAGATTATGATTAACTAAATCGAAGGCCTTGGTTAGGTCTAACAGGATTATAATTGTAACTTAAGAATTGACAACTGCATTTAGTATTCCATCTGTTACTTCGAGCATCGCACTGACAGTACTATGATGCTTATGAAAACAGGACTGAATAAAAGGGATAATATTGTTACGATTTACTTAGTCGTATAATTGTTAGTTACTATTTCTCTACAAACTTTGACGTTACTAGTAAGATACTAAATGGACGTAGATCGTTTAAAGAAGATACTCGTTGTATCTTCTAGGCAGCAGTACTACTTTTGATATTTTCCAGGCAGTAGGAAAGCAGCCGTTAGCTAATGAGTAATTAATAATTTTGGTAAGAGGTGATAGTGTGAATGGCAACGCTATTTTGATCATTTTTGTGCTTATTGCATCAAAGTCAGCTGAATTAGATTTTCTACTGTGTACCACCGTTCTCACATCATTTTCATTTACCGGGTCAAACAGAAATATTTCCTGTAACTGTGTAAGATTTTTAGAAATATATTTCTTAGTTTGATTGTCAACTCTCTTCGTATTGATAAGAGGCAAACCTGATCAATATGGTTATTAATGATCTATAATAATATTTTACGAAATGATCATTAATAATATTTGGATCCTTGATTTCACAGGAATGTGTTATGCCATTGTTCCTGTTACAAATACTAAGTGTAATACAACGGCCTTCCTCCTCCAAGGCAGGTAGACACTAAAGCAAATAAGGGAGCCAGTGGAGCCCGGTTGCCGAAAGGGGGCTTACCCAAAACTTCATATAACGTAGGAAAAACTACCTGGGAGACAAGCCTACATTACGCCACAGGAGAGCGCACAGAACAAAAGAAAATAGAACCATTATTGGACCTGAAGGCAAGTCGGGTAGCTACCCATCAGAGACTTGCTTCATCCCAGGACCATCGAAGACAAAACACACACTAGTTTAGAACCACGAAGCATGTATGGAAAAAGCCCGAAAAAATGCTAAAACGCAGAAAGTTGGCAAAAAGCAGAAAGTTAGAACACTAAGAAAAGGCCCAAAAAGGCGGGAGACGCAGGCGAGAACATCCCACAGGAAAGCTGAACATTAAACTCTATTTTAGTGACCTAACGCAACTAG